>JANHFX010017983.1:68427-81356 GCA_027560015.1 Chloroceryle amazona | reverse complement strand
AAGTGAAACTGAATGAGAATGTAAGACGATTTAAGCCATGCCAAGTGGAGGGCTGGCGCAGTTTTCTATCCTGCAGAGCAAGGATGAAGCAAGGACCAAGTTTTTGAACTCTTAAAGTTCACAATTTGGATGCAGCTCTGATTACTAGGCAGCAAAACTGTGCATAGCATCACAGTAAGGTCTAAAATTACTTTCATTAGCTGCCCCTGTAGTTTAATTAGCAGTATTTAAAGGCATTCGGTACTTTTATGACCCAGTAGGAAATGGTATCTTAGAGAAAGAACATGTATTATATTGTCAAATGAAGATGAAAATTATATATGTTTATAACACCATGTGAGCTTACATTGTAAAGACTAGAGACAATCCCATGTGCTATGTTGGTAAATAAATGATAGCTCTGAAAACTGAAAAGCTTCAGTCCCCAGTGAGAAGTCAGACAACTCATGAAGGAGGCTGAAGGGTTAAGTACAGCACAATAATTGTTATTATCCACAGCAAGAGGAAAGCAGGACCATGTGTCACTTTGCACAACACCAGCTCCAGATTTCAGCATGGCCCAATTTCAGTCAGAGCTGCCAGAGATACAAATTAATAAGGAGAAGAACAAGTTGCCTAATGTAAATGAGTTGGCTTATTTGTTCAATATGACTGTCTCCTAAGATTAAAGGTCCCATCCCTACTAAGGGCAGAAACTTTATTATAGGTTACAGAAAATGCATCAGATCCTTTCTATTTTAGTATAATACTCCTTTAATTTAAAATGATGGATTCAGTTGCTACGCACATTTTTCAGCTATTGATATGCTGTTGAACATTATCTTTTGCTGTTGTTCATTTCTTCTTTTGTTGTGCAAAGAATAAATCCCACGTATCTGCCTAACCCTGCTCACCTTTCTAGTTTTATTTCACTTTTTTCTTTTGTTTTTTATTCTCTCACATATATTTATGGTGATTAGTAAAAAAAAAAATAAAAAATAGAATTTTTCTTGCATTTTTTTCCCCCTAAAAACTTTCATTTGCTCTTATATCACTCTGTTTCCTTTCTTGCATTATCAAACAGTTCATCTGTGAAGACAGTCACTCATCAGAATCACTTGGAGTAATTTCAATTTCACACTGATCACGCAGATCTGAAACCTCTCCAAGCAGAGATTTTCATCATAAGAGAAAATCTGGTCTCCTGTTGGGGTTGTTGGTATTTCAGTTCTGTCTCTTGTTAGCTCTTGGAATAGATGTGTCATGGGAGCTTACCTACAAAATTGAATTGATTGCAACAATGATTCAGGATTAAACACGATTATTGTATTTCTTTCCAAGTAGGATTTGTGCTGTCTTTTGGTTTGGTTTGGTTTGGTTTTGGTTGTTTGGTTGGGTTTTTTTTCCCTCCTTTTTTTCCCCTTTGTTTCCTCTCTTTCATTTGGAAACCTGGCCATTTTGTACAGTATAATATCAGTTTCTGGTTTTGTCCCACCTTCTTTCTGCTATTGATCCTTTCCTTATCTTGTTTTTATGTTATTAATTATGTAGCAGTAACACCTGGAGACCTCAGTGAAGACCAAGAAGCAGTGATGACAGGTACTGCACAGGTAAGGAAGACAGTCCCCACAGCTTTCCAGTTCAACAAAGACAGAGAAAATGGAAGAGGAAGACCAAACACCTCTCTTATGATCTTTGTATATGTCCCAGCTCTTCTGAATTTTCTTGCCGCCTGCTGTATTAATTGCTGTATGCAGATATGCAGCTGTCTTCTGTAGACTATGAGATTGTTGATCCTGATATTATTTTTGCATGTTTGAAAGCCATTGCATGAATATAAGTCATTAACTATCCACAGAACACAGTAATTAAGGTCACTCAATTTTATCATTGAAAAACATTTACTCCTTTCCTCTAATTTTATAAAACTAGCCCAAACCGGTTGAATATATTGATCATGAAGTCATTCTTCACAGATTAATTCTTCTGAATAGAAGAGTATAAAATGCTTTAGGTGTTATACTCATCTATCCAATGTTTCTTCAGATTTTGCAGAATTTTTTGTTTAACTTAAAGCATTTTGAACATGTGTTCAAAAAGGGACATGTTAGATACTATCATAATGAATGATCTGAAAAGTATATTGATGATTAAGTCACCAGAACAATGAATTTCTGTAGAAATCTCAGCAATGTTACTTTAAGATAAGAAGGTACATAGCACATCAATTTACCCCACTTTTTATGACTTTAAATCTGGCAGAAGCGAAGTGCAAAAGCTCGGACTTTTATTCAAGCTTATGCAATTTAATGAAGTCTGGCTTTCTCTTTCCTACAACTCCATACTTCATGGGAAATCTTCAGCTGCTAAAATATTCCAAGGAGCTGACTCTAGTGAGTGTCTGGTTTACTCTTTTTATTTTTATTTATTGCTTTATGTGTATATGTGTGTGTTTTAAGGGTCTTCTCTGGACATAGATTTGCCCCCAAATAAAGTTTGTATTATGTGAAAAACGTTGAATTACGGTCAGTTCTTATTTGGAATTTTGATACTACTATCTGCAAAGATACTGAAAAATTTTATAATCCTCTGAGAGATAAATATGCACAGACAATGTGTAAAGGTGTAATGGTGAATTTATATAGGTAAGAATCTCAGGGGATGAGGCACACTGCTGGATCCAGATGGTATGCAACCTAGCAAGCCTTGTACTCTTGAATAGTCCTATGGATCAGCGCAACTTCAATACATTACTTTTGCAGGTAATGCTGCTTATGTAACTTCAGGCATTAATCAAATACCTCATTTAGGTATCTGGAGAATAAATTGGGAAGATTGTCACTGGTTTGGCTTCTAATCTTGTAAACTAGAAATCATCCTGTGGATTAATAGAAGTATATTCAAAACTACAGGCTAAGGGTGATGATTGTAAATTGAAAGAAGGAAAATTCCAAATAGGTATTTGAGGAAAAAAAAAAAAAATCACCATGAGGATATTCAAACACTGGAACAAGTTGTGTAGAGATGTGGAATCTCCATCCCTGGAGAAATCCCAGGACCAGGCCTGGAATAATAAGTCTAACTTAAAAGCTAATTGCAACTTTGATGGCCTGATCTAAGTAGAAGGCATGTCGTGACAACATCAAGAGATCCCTTCCAGCCTGCATGACTCCAAGTCTTTGATTCTAGGTTTATTCTTTAGCTCTTGCTCTTACCCAGAAAAGAAAATTGTCTCCATCTTCTTTAACAGCTCAGAACTTGGTGCACTCAGCCAATGGAATGCATGCCTGATTTACTCTTTCCATGAGAGGATTCAAAACCACATCTTTCTCCAGGTGAATGAACTAACCACCAGACCACATCTATTCCAGGGTGAAAAGTGGGAAGGAAATCCTCAAACCCTTCCTTCTGGGTCTGTTTCATGTCACATAATGCAATTAAAGATTAATCAGGTTAAAGGGAAAGAGAGAGTTTATAGCTCTACCCTAGTGGTTGATGACTTCATCTGGGAAAGTTCTGATTTGTGTTTGCTGCTTCAAGGATTTCCACTGTATTTTATACAATAACTGTTTCATTGAAAAGATATCATCAGTCTTTGGTGTTTAGGTACTGACAGGAAGAGGAAACTAAGTTAAAAAAAAAATAGTACAACTACACAATATTTCTCTTACTTTCACCCCTTACCCTCTCAGATTAATCACTGCTTTCTGTATATCATATGGAAAAGGTTCAATAAAACTTTAACCTTATGTTTAGGTCATGGAGGCATGAAGATGAAGGGCAGAAAAGTAGTTCCCTTTCTTGCACAATGCCCAGAGCACTGAGCTGTATGCAAGGGCTTCACCTCTTCTCCTCTCTTCCTTCAATGGTTTCATTAGACCTCAAGATAAGAAGTCAGTTTATTGCAGGGTGACCTCATCAGAGCCTTCAGGCAATGCAGGCAAAGGAATTCCTCCTCATTTGTGACTTGTGGCAGGGCTTGGGCATTTCAGTGTTTGGTGGTAGACAGTAGATTATGGATTGAGTTTTGGGAGTTGGACCTTGCCTAAGGCTACTTAGGAGACCTTTGGGAAAGTTGAATGTCACTTTTTATATAACCACATTAATATCACCTCTGATCTTCCTTCTGAGGAATGCACTGTGTGGAAGTAAGAATAAAGAGAATATTGAAAATTATATATATATAGTTTAAATAGTTTTCTGGTGGACAATTTAACCATGAGCCAACAGTGTGCTCTTGTGGCTAGGAAGGACAGTGGTATCCTGGGATGGATTAAGAAGAGCAGTTCAAGGGAGGTTCTTCTCCTCCTCCTCCTTTACTCTGTCCTAGTGAGGCCACCTCTGGAGTATTGTGTCCAGTTCTGAGCTGCCCAGTTCAAAAGAGACATGGAACTACTGGAGAGAGTCCAGTAGAAGGCTACAGAAAATATTATCCCTTATGAGAAAAGTCTAAGAGACCTGGGGCTGTTCAGCCTGAAAAAGAGAAGACTGAGAAGGGATCTTCTCACTGCTGATGAATATCCAGAAGGGGGGGAGGGGTTGGGAGTGGATGGGTACAGACTCTGCTCAGTGGTGCCCAGTGATAAGACAAGGGGCAATGGGCACAAGCTAGCACATTGGAAGTTCCACTTGAACATAAGGAAAAACTTCTTTACTTTGAGAATGCCAGAGCCCTGGAACAGGATGCCCAGAGAGGTTGTGGAGTCTCCTTCTCTGGAGACTTTCAAAACCTGCCTGTATGCTTTCCCATACAACCTGACCTAGGTGAACCTGCTTTAGCAGAGGGGGGTTGGACTCTAAGATCTCCAGAAGGCCTTTCTAACCCCTACCATTCTGTTATTATGTGAAATCTTCAGACAATTCCTCACATCTCTTTTGTAATTTTTGCAACATGTGGCTAATTTAAGCTTCAGACATACTATATGAATAAAGCAGAACCTTATAATTCCTGTTATCGCTCATTTAGAGTATCTGCCTACCAATATTCTGTTACAGTATAATTTGTTAATATATGCTGTTCCCCTCCTCCACATGACAAGAATAATCTCCCAGTAACAATAACCTTAACAAACAACCAATCTTCAAATGGCAGCTCAGTGTTATCCGACTTCCTGCTGAGAGGCTGTTAGACTGCTGAATAATGCAGTCGACAGGAAAATATTTTTGTGTGTATTTGTTATATATTACATGAAATATTTATCTTTCCAATCTTTAAAGGTTGAAGAAGAATAGATACAATTAGGAAGAGAAAAACTGTATCAACTTAAACTGAAGATTGAGACATATTTATCCTATTAAAAAAAAACCCAGAAAGCATACTAGAAACCATACGTTGTTTCCAAGGGTTAATGTAGGCAGCTCTTTAAATGCTGGCAGAGATCTCTTCTTTTTAATTTTCACACTCCTCTCATCTTTCAAACAATATTTCACTAGTAAATGCTGGACTTAAAAAAAAGCCAACAAAAAAACAAACACATTGCTGTAGTGCTAATCCTGGCCTCCTCAGCTGTGGAAAAGCTTGAAAAAGCTAAACTCTTCTCACAAGATTGAACATACTTTACTCATCTATGTGCTCATCAAGCTTAATTTATCCTTCAGTGGAAGAGTTGACACAAAGTTCATTTTCATCTGAAAACAACCTTGAGATTCAGGAATAACCACAATAAATAAATTTTACAATTTCTCCTACTTCTTATTTAACATAAGGCATTGTGATTGTCTCCATATTTTCATTAACAAAATACTGTTAGTCCCTCACCTGTCCATGTGCTCCCTAAATGCTCTCTATTCTAGTGCATGTAGATTAGGATTCACATCTCCTAACTTTATATAACTGCTGAGAAAGTCACCTCAAGTTCTCCTTTTTGTTTGTCAAATAAAAAAATAGTTACCTTAGAGTGTGATTTGCATGACCAAAGGTAGATGTCTGCTTTAGGTTGCAATTAACAACACTCCACAGCTGCTTTCTTGTTTTCTGTTAATATTAGAGGACTTCAGTGACTCACTGCAATATTTGAATATCTGCACTGTAGAGATCTATCTTTGGTCAGACAAAGTCTTATCCCTCATACCAGACTCATACAATGCATTTTTAGCCAGTTAAAATCTGAGTATCTAATCTTCTCTTATTAGAATCATAGAATAGAATCATTAGGGTTGGAAAGGACCTCTAGGATCATCGAGCCCAACCTTCACCCTCACATCTCTCTGTCCATTAGGCCAAAGACTCAAGCGCTACGTCCACTCGTTTTTTAAACCCCTCCAGGGATGATGACTCCACCACCTCCCTGGGCAGCCTGTTCCAGTGTCCAACCGCTCTCTCAGTGAAGAATTTCTTCCTAATATCCAATCTAAACCTCCCCTGATGCAACTTGAGGACATTTCCTCTCTTTTTATCATTAGTAATTTGGGAGAATTGTCTTGCAGGCAGCAAGACTTCATACATTAGACAAATCCGACAATTTTATCCTCTGCATTCTGCACAATGCCTGTTGTGCAGGAATCCTACTATTTTCAATCACTTTGACTTATGTGGCAGGTAATCGAAAGAAAAAAAAAAAACAAAATAAAATTGGAGAATATCTGAATCTAGCAATAGCTTCTTTTTCCCAATATATCACAGGACTTATTTTTGGGGAGGCTAAAAGCTCTCCGCAGAATCAATCCCAGTGATGCCAACCCTTGTTCATTTCCCCAAGGACCATGAGGTAATAGCAGCTGCTGCATTCCCACAGTACACAATAGGCCAAACTTTTCACAAGAGGACAAATCAACAACTTCTCCATAGTGCTGCCCATGAGCACAGCACACTGATACTATTCTCTTTAGAGATTTTTGATTTTTTTATAGTATGTTATTTGCTACTCTTCATCGTAGAACAACTTTGTTAGAGGATGTGGTTTCACAAATTGCTTTACATAGGCATGTAATCTATTTCCATTTTTTTTTCCACAAAAACAAGACTTCATGTGGCTAATGTCTAAAAGAGAGTATCTATAAGAATTATGGGGTCTATCTATAAAAATATGAGGTTTTCTTGCAATTATTTCCAGGGAAGTCAGATTTTCTGTATACTCATCTCCAATGAAAAGCTGAGCAGAACTATTGTCCTCAAGGCTGAATCCTTTTTCATTGCTACTGACAGATCTGAGATTTTTTTCATGATTATGTAGAAGAGGTGTATAAAAGAGCAAAAAGATGTCTTTCTGTGGTCAAAAGTTTGAGCTACAAATTGCAGGAGAACTCAAGGAGTGACTGTTTAATGGGAACTTAAAGCTGTAATAGCAGGGCATAAAACTTCTTTCAGGATAACTAGAATTTTGTTGTCACACAAAATCACACAAACAATTATGACACCAACGAGGGAAATGTTGTTGTCAGAGTAGGTTTAAAAATTTACTCCTCAGTGGTTTTACTTTTTCACTCATGTTAGAGTCATTGATTTATTTTTTTTTTTTCTTTTATTGGCTTTTTTTCTAGTGACCTATTCACTAGGTAAGCAAGATTCTTACTTTTTTTTTTTAATTGCCTGTGATTATTAGAGAACCACTCATTTTCAGTCACTGTTTTATCACTTTCTCATCTGAAGACTGTGGCTAACTCACTTTATATTACAGTAATTTTACAAACATCAGAAATGTCAATAAAATAAAAACAGGCAGTTATAAGCTTCCGTCTGTTTTATCACATGCTGTATCCATGCACTGTAAAAGGTGTTCTTCCCCCTAAGAGCTGAAAACTGATAAGATGCTGACATTTAAAGAGGAGGCTCTGTGGTCTGGGAGAGATGCGCTTTCAAATGAGAAATGTTAGTAACAGAGATCACTGAAGCTATGCAGAGTTTTTTATGTGTTCACAGATTGTCAGTCGCCATTAGAAAAAGATTTGAATACATCTAAAAGTATCTAAATTCCCCAGATAATTCCATCAAAATCTCATCTGAAAGATCCATTCCCTCTTCAATCCAGCAAAGCTACTACTCAATTTTCAAACTTAAGCGATTTATACATCTTTATAAACACCATTCCTTGAAATTACATTTCAGATAGTTTGCATGGTCAAATGACCTGCAGATGTCAGAGGTGAGAGTTGTGAGATATAGAACAGCTATTGGAAGAGTATGAAAAGCTAAGAAGAGTCAGAGGGTTTGGGGCTAAAGACATTAAGGAGCATATTGCTGGCAACAATGGATTTGGCTGTTGTACCGTTCTCTTCACATTACCTGCCCACACATGCAACTATAACAGTTGGATCAGGGAGTTTTATACCATTTATCTTCATGAAAACACTACCTGCATGAACTGTGTCTCAGAGAGGTCCTAACGCCTTCTACAGTCCTTGACACTGAAGGCTCTGAAGCCTTGGTGAAGGCTTCATAGGTTCTCTTCAGATATAAACACATCCAGATTCCAGCCATAAACACCACTAATTTAAACTGTCATAGCCCAAGATATAAAATAATATCTTTTTTAAAAGTAATTAAAAAAATACAAACAACCCAAACCCACCAGAATTATTCTACATGGAGGTGGATTTAACCTGAGAGCACATTGGTGTCTCCCAGGCATTGTCCTTCAGAGTTTCTGAACTGTGACATTTTATTCCCATGATCACAAATGAATTAAGAGTCAGCACTGTACATGGGAAATTAAAAGCAGCACTACTGAGAAGGGCTTCCTCTGTGAAATTCTCCTGCCAACATGCAATTGCAACCTGAACACCACTGGCACTGGTAGACAGCAGTATCAGATTCTGGATAAACTCATAGATTAAATTGAGTCCAGTGAGTTGAAGCTAATGAGAGTTGGAATTACTTTTTAACAGGCAGAGGCCTTCAGCAGTTTGAAGATTCAACCACAGAACTGATATTGATTCCTCAAAATGAATACCAGTAATAAAAAAATAAAATAAAAAAAGTGTACAAGCAATCAGACAGGATAGGAAGCGGGGGTGGAGCAGATGGGGGATATGGTGGAAAGAGACCATCTTGAGCAAGAACAAGCAGTTCTGAGGAAGGGGAATGTTAAATTATACATTTTCAGCTAGTCTGTGATATCTGATAGATGTTTCCCGGGAGTTATGTAACACAGTAATTGCAGTTATTTTTTCATACCATGCTGATTTTATTAAACAATTCAGCAAATGCTAATTTCAGACTCGCTTTTCCAATTAGTCATGACATTTCATGGGTATCTCTGCTAGATAGCAGATTCTTCAACCTTTGCTCCTACCACACAATGTTTATACTCCCTCAATTAATGCCCTGTGCTTCCCCTGGTAAAGATGGTGGAATCTGACCTCGACATTTTGCTGGATACAAGTTATTTGCTTAGTCTTAGGGTCAACGGAAAAAAGATTACTCTTGTAGATTATATTCTCCATAGTCAATAGGAAAATTACATCACCACCTAAATGTTGATAGAGGAAACAAACATTTTTGTTTATAACCGGGGCTCAAGAAAGAGTAAAAAGTTTTTAGGTAAAGGGAAATAAGGAATTAGTACTTCTCCACTTGAACTAATTCTCTTTCCAAAAAAAGAAATTGTTAATTCTCACTACCAAAAAATACTCCCCAGAAACTTTTTCTCAGTAACAAGGAGGATCTGGTTGAAGTGCTGAAGGTTGAGGGCAGCCTTGGTTGTAGCAACCATAAAATAGTGGAGTTCAGGATGTCATGCAGCAGGAACAGAATACCAAGCAGAATCACAACCCTAGACTTCAGTAGAGCCAACTTTGCCCTTTTCAAGCAATTGCTAGGGGAAATACCATGAGCCAGGATAATAGAAGGTAAAGGGGCCCAAGATAGTTGGTTAGCACTCAAGGACCACTTCTTCCAAGCTCAAAATCAGAGCATCCCAACAGGTAGGAAGTCAAGAAAGGGAGCCAGGAGACCCACATGGTTAAACAGGGAACTGCTGGGCAAACTCAAGGGGAAGAGGAGCATCTACAGATCTTGAAAGGAGGGGCTGGACACTTGGGAGGAATATAAGACTGTTGTCGGAGGATGTAGGGAGGCAACTAAGAAAGCTAAGGCCTCCTCGGAGCTAAATCTTGCGAGAGAGGTCAAGGACAACAGAAAGGGCTTCTTCAAATATATTGCTGACACAACTAACACTAGAGGCAATTCAGGCCCACAGATGAATGAGGTGGGTGCCCTGGTGAGAGAGGATATAAAGAAGGCAGAGTTACTAAATGCCTTCTTTGTCTCTGTCAGTGCTGCTGGAGGCTGCCCTAGGAACGCCCAAGCAAGTCAGGATAAAGGAGGAGTTTCCCTTGGTTGATGAGGACAGGGTTAGGGACTAGTTAAGCAACCTGGACATCCATAAATCCATGGGTCCTGATGGGATGCACCTGTGCATGTTGAGGGAGCTGGTGAAGGGCATTGCTGGACCACTCTCCATCATATTTGGTAAGTCGTGGGGAACAGGAGAGGTGCCAAAGGACTGGAGGAAAGCAAACGTCACTCCAGTCTTCAAAAGGGCAAGAAGGAGGACCTGGGTAACTACAGACCAGTCAGCCCCAACTCCATCTCTGGAAAGGTGATGGAACAACTTATCCTCAGTGCTGTCTCTAGGCATATCAAGGATAAGAGGGTCATTAGGAGCAGTCAATATGGCTTCACCAACGGGAAGTCATGTTTGACCAACACAATAGCCTTTTATGAAGGTTATCCACATAATCAGGTGGATAGACAGATAGATGATGGTAAAGCTGGGCATGTGGTCTTGATTTCACTAAAGCATTTGACACTGTCCCCCACAGCATCCTTACAGCTAAACTGAGGAAGTGTGGTCTGGATGATTGGGTAGTGAGGTGGATTGTGAACTGGTTAAAGGATAGAAGCCAGAGTGTTGTGGTCAATGGGACAGCCTAGTTGGAGGCCTGTAGCTAGTGGAGTCCCTCAAGTGTTGGTACTGGGATCAGTGCTACTTAATATATTCATGAAAGACTTGGAGGAGGGAACAGAGTCATCTTGCTGATGACACAAAACTGGGAGGTGCGGCTGACACACCGGAAGGCTGTGATGCCATTCAGCAAGACCTAGACGGGCTGGAGAGTTGGGCAGGGAGTAATTTAATGATATATAACAAGGGTAAGTATAAAGTCTTACATCTGGGCAAGAACAACCCCATGTACCAGTATAAGCTGGGGACTGATATGTTGGAGAGCAGCATAGGGGAAAGGGACCTTGGGTTCCTGGTGGACGGCAGGATGACCATGAGCCAGCAATGTGCCCTTGTGGCCAGGAATGCCAATGGCATCCTGGGGTGTATTAGAAGCGGTGAGGTTAGTAGGTCAAGAGACATTCTCTTCCCCCTCTACTCTGCCCTGGTGAGGCCGCATCTGCAATGTTGTGTCCAGTTCTGGGCCTCTCTGTTCAAGGACAGGAAACTGCTTGAAAGAGTCCAGCACAGAGCCACAAATATGATTAAGGGAGTGGAACATCTCCCTTTTGAGGGAATGCTGAGGGAGCTGGGTCTCTTTAGGTCGGAGAAGAGGAGACTGAGGGGTGACCTCATTATTTATAAGTACGTAAAAGGGTGAGTGTCAGGAGGCTGGAGCCAGGCTCTTCTCAGTGTCATCCAATGGTAGGACGAGGGGCAACAGATGCAAGCTGGAACACAGAAATATGAGAAAAAACTTCACAGTGAGGGTGACAGACCACTGGAACAGGTTGCCCAGAGAGGTTGTGGGGGTCTCCTTCTTGGAACGCGTTCAAAACCTGCCTAGAAATGTTCCTGTGTGACCTGATCTAGGTGATCCTGCTCTGGCAGAGGGATTAGACTAGATGAGCTTTGGAGGTCCCTTCCAATCCCTAACAGTCCGTGATTCTGTGAAACCCTCTTTTTGTCAGATTACTAAAAATAAACTTTTTTAAAAATATATGTTTAATAGAACACTTTCAAATAGCACTATGAAGTATGATAACAGCTATTCAAGATCTTTTTGCAGGTAGATATTATATTGAAGAATAATGATTTATTTGGCATAACGAGAATATCTGATCTATTGTGTATTTTAACAATTCCTATTTTGTTTAATTGAGCAATGAACATTAATATCTTTATCCTACATTTATGATGCACAATACGGTGGAAATGGCAGTTTATGATACTTCACTTTCTGTTCTCTGTAATGTTTGCAATGATTTCAGAATCACACAATGTTAGGGGTTGGAAGGGACCTCCAAAGATCATTGAGTCCAACTGCCTTGCCAGAGCAGGGCCAAAACTAGGGCAGATCACTCAGAAATGCATCCAGACAGGTCTTGAAAGTCTTGAGAGAATGAGACTCCACAACCTCAACCTCTCCTTCAGGACAAGATTATTTTTCACAAGCACATTGAATACATGAAATGTCAGGGATTCAAAGTACATTTTCCTTCACAACATCCTGTAACCTAAGTTCCAGTAGTTTCCAATAAGATAAATCTTACACTTCTATTACTAGCAGATCCAGCCTTGTTCCTTGCCACATCACAAGAATGACCTGACAGAGAAACTGGTATTTCTTAGGGTCAGCTCTACAGAGATGTTGTCAATATGTAAACTATGTGCCTGCAGTGATGATCCACTTTGAGATTGCATGGAAGTTTGCACAATACAATATGCAAAGACTTGGAGTCTGGTTATTGTCTCCTTCCACTCTTCAAAAAATTTAGAACATGTTTTCTTGAGTAAAACATTTTGCTCATTTTTTTCCTCCTTTTCTAGTTGAAAGAAGACAATTCCAAATAATTTTCAAATTATTTTGATAAGTAGTAATTCATTTTCACGGGGTAATAAACTGTTCTAAAGAAAGACTTTACAATAAAATTTCGTAGAAAAAGTGGTCCAATTTTACACTTGCCTGATTTCTTGGGCCTCGGGACAGAAAGAGAGCTAATTGTTTTTGTTTCACACCTCATTCACAGAACAGGGAAGACAATACTTAATCAGCTGCCACTTGAT
>JANHFX010017983.1:52626-68327 GCA_027560015.1 Chloroceryle amazona | reverse complement strand
AGTTACCCTTGTTAGGAGGCAACCATATCTCCATTCTGCCAAAGAACAAAGAGATTCAACTCACATACACAAATTGGGAGTGTCTGGTCTGAAACATCTGGAATACTATTTTTTTCAGGGTACTTATCCCTGTATTATTTTTTTTTCAAGCTTAGTACTCAGTGAATTTGGCTGCTAGTGCAGAAGCTCAGACTCCTGCTAGCCATCACTTAGGGTCTCAAGGTTAGACCAGTTAGAGGTGAACAGCCAATTAATGAAAGTTGAAGTGATTTATGTGTATCAACAAGTTGAAGGTAGAGGTGGAAAGATACTTAACTCCTTAGAGCAGCATGCTGCTACTTCACCATGAGGCCATCTCCTCTTTCTGCACTCCTTTGGCTTTCTCAGTACGGTTTCTGACAGAAGGTGAGGAAGAAGTGTGGCAGGAAACCATGATGCATCCCCCCATGGCCATCATACATGTGGAATAAGAGAGATTTTTGTGTGGAAAAAATTGTCCGTGCTTAAGTAAGTAAATGATGTATCATAGCCTAGACCAACTAGGGAACAGAAGTTCATCTGAGCAGGTTGTAGATAGACAACTTCGAATTTTGCCTAATTTTACAATGTTAAAGCTGTGCTATTAGCAATGGGATAGTATAGGACTATTAAGAGCAGCCCTGCGGAGAAGAACTTGGGGTACAGGTGGATGAAGAGCTGGGCATGACCCAGCCTAGAAGCAATTACACAGCAAATTCACAGCCTAGAAGGCCAATTACATTCTGGGTTGCATCAAAAGAAGCATGGCCAGCAGATCAAGAGAGGGGATTCTGCCTCTCTGCTTCACTCTGATGAGACCCCATGTGGAGTACTGTGTCCAACTCTGGAGTCCTCAGCACAGGAAAGACATGGACCTGCTGGAGCGGGGCCAGAGGAGGTCACAACAATGTTCAGAGGAGGGGAACACCTCCCCTGGGAAGAAAGACAGAGTTAGGGTTGTTCAGCCTGAAGAAGAGGAGGCTTCCAGTACTTAAAGCAGGCCTGCAAGAAAGATGGGGACAAACTTCTAGCAGGGTGTGTAGCAACAGGACAAGGGATGATTGTTTTAAACTAAAAGAGGGGAGATTCAGACTAGATAGAAAGAAGAAATTTTGTATGCTGAGGGTGGTAAGACACTGGCTTAGGTTTCCCAGAGAAGTGGTTGATGCCCCATACCTGGAAACATTCCAGGTCAGGTTGGATGGGGCTCTGAGCAACCTGCTCTGGTTGTAGTTGTCCCTGCTTGGTGCAGAGGGGTTGGACTGGATGAGCTTTTAAGGTCCCTTCCAACCCAAACTGTTCTATGATTCTATGTTTTGTATACATGTATCCCTGTGTTGTGATTTCCTACTTGGCAGTCACACCACATTTCCCTGAGAAACATTACTCACCTGACAGACTTTTGTATTCTTCCATGGTCTTATTTGCTTACTTCAGACAATATTTAATTTGAGAAGTTGTCAGTCTGGACACCTATGAGCAAATAATCATAAACTGCCTTCATAAACAATATTGAGAAATAAGCATTTCCGAGGGCTTAGTTAATCTCACATATTTCATGATTATATGTTAGGACGTAATGAACTGGAGCTCAGCTGTACCTGGCAGTGTCATTTTTGACTGCAAGATTTATAAATCCACATTAGGACAGATGAATGTGTGCATTTTTCAATCTTAAAAAAAATAAATCTGAAAACACAGCAATCCTGTGCGCCCTGCATCCACATTCTTCAAATGGAAATTGTGTTAGTAGTTAGATAAACCCAAGTAATTACAGGCAAATCAGCCTGACACTGGTTCTGAGGAAAATAATGGTTGGTAAAGGATATAGCAGACAAAGACCTAAAGGAAGGCACTCTATTTCATATTTTCATTTGAAAGCAGATCCTCGCAAGGCAATTTGATACCTTTTTTCATGCAATTGCACATTTGATTGATTGTGAAAGTTTATGGTGTCAGTTTTGCAGACTGAGATTTCTCCAAGGCATCTTTCATGGGATCACACACCATTTGGGTTTTTAAAAAAATGAAGTCAGAATAATGTCTAACACAGAGGAAAAATATTTAACATGTTGAAAAACAGCTAGCCAATAACCTACCTCTGTACTGAGGTACAACTGTCCCTGAAGAATCATCACTGCAAGGATGCTTTCTAATAGAAAGCTGCTCTTGTTTCTACTACCCATACTTATTTCCTCAGAGCCGATGTGAGCACTGCAACAAAAGCTGTGCTATGTAAACCTCCTGTAGAAGCCATTTGAGTTAATGACACCAATGGAATAGTGCAGCGCTCCATTTACATGGTGGAGGGAACAGAGCTCTCACTGTTTGGATCCAGGCAGTGGAGAGAAAACCCATTCTGCAGAGAGATGAACACTTTGTGCTTAGCCAAAGCAGGGCAATATATTTTTTTCTTATCTTCATGTGTGACAGAATTGGTACAAGAAATTATATTTTTCAGCTGGGTCATAAACACACAGGGTAGAAAATGTCAGTGTTAAAGTCTATACTTTGGCAAAATGGACAGCATCCAAAAAGTGGGCCTTTTAAGGGCATGTATCAGGTAACTGTTGCTATATGCAGACCCTGGTGAATCCTGCCTATAATACTGTAAATGAAGAATGCAGCAAACCATCATGTTGTTAAAATCCTACCAGGTAGTAACTTATAAAACCTTAAAGAGATTAATTTCTGATGTCAATGTGGCTATTCTGGTTTAAATCAGCTGAGAATCATCTTTGTGGAGAAGTCTCTGATTCTCTTCAAAACAGAACTAGTTGGAAATATATTGTTAAATTTCTTTTCCACAGAAAAAGTTTCCTTTTTTTTTTATAGAAAGCTTTGATTGATTTAACATTTGACAGCAGGAAGATCAGTTGCTCACTGTAATCCTTCAATGCCTCGGTATAGATTTTTCTTACTGAGAGTGGAAATAGATTTGGTATCTTGGGAAACTATAGTTATTGGGTTTTTTTCCCCCTAAATGAAATGCTTAGAAAATATTTATGAAATAATGTAATAAATATTTTTTCCTCTCAAAGTAAATACTGACAATTTCCTAGCCAGGTCTGCTTGAAAATGATGCAATTCAAAGCAAGTAATATTTTTTAAATGTTTGTCTTGTATTTATTTTATGATAGAAATGACAGGAGAGAGGGAGGATTTTGTTTAAAGATACAGTATCAAAATAAAGAGATTTCCTCTCAGTTATAGCACTGCCCTTCCTACTTGGGAGATACTGGGCACAGATATCTTTCAAGCCTTGGATAAATTCTATAAACCAAAGGTTTCACCAGTAGCTCTTAGAATTTTATTGTAAAATTATTTTCATTTCTATGGCCCAGGTGTTGATATGTTTCATCATTTCTTGTTCTCCTCCAGAAAAAAACAATAGCCAAGCTCTGCCCAACAAGAGCCAGAGTTGTTAGATTGAGACTAGAACTGCCAATGGCCATTTCTTGCATGAATCATCACAAGTCTTTCCTAACTGTCCTGGAAACACAAAGAGTAGCACGAGGCTCATCAGTTTGCTTTGAAAGGTTGTAAAATGCAGACATTAGGTTATTCCCAGACTTCATTTTCTCTACCTATCTGTACATTTCCCCTGCTTGACATTTGACTCTGTTGATTTCAAGGCACTTTGTGTATCAGGAGTTATTCTTAGATACTCCAACTTGACATGGACACATACTCATTAGTAACATGGTTCTCCAAACTCCTGCTTAGTTTTACGATCAGAGACAGAGCTGGGCCTTGTACTTGCGGCATACTTGTGAGAGTTTCAATGTCTGCAGGAAATTGAATAAAGCCAGAAATCTTGGTGAAGTTGCAGTGCAATAATAAAAAGAGAACAGCTGTAGTCAACATTAAAACCTCTGCCATTGATTATTGATGAAACATTCTCCTTATGCTTGCATAATGTTGGTAGAACCTTATATCTGGAATTCTTGGTGAGACTTCATCAAATAAATACAGCTTCCTGCAGTTTGAATGTCTTAGAAGTTCACCAGAAATTTTAGGTTGTTTAATGTTGGGGTCTTTTTTTTCAGGTTATCTGAAGTCACTGACTCAAACAGCCTGCTGCTAAAACCTGCCTGAATACAGGACCATATTCCACTACTACTTGCATCAAGAGAAAGATCACAAATTTGTATATATGTAAAAGTTTGCACATTGTAAAAAAAATAAAAGTACCTAAGACTGTATAGATGAATCTGGGGCTGATGCTGCATTAGTCTGGTTAAATATCAGTAGCTAGCATTTACCCTTGGCGAGGGGTTCAACAACAGGGCTAAATAATTCCTCCAGTTGTTTAACACTTTGCGAATTCAAAAGACATAAGACTTACAGAATTGGATTTCCTTTACAGAATCACTATGGTTGGAAAAGACCATTAAGATCAAATCCAACCATTATCTAACTCTGTCAGGGCCACTACTACACCATATTCTTAAGCATCATGTCTAGGTGACTTTTAAATACATCCAGGGATAGAGATTCAATGTCTTCCCTGGGCAGACTGTTCCAGTCTTTAAAACCCTTTCAGTATAGAAGCTTTTCCTAATGTGCAAGCTAAATCTCCCTGGCACAACTTGATGCCATTTCCTCCTGTCTATCAGTTGTGACTTGTCAGAAGAGACCAACATCCACCTCTCTCCAACCTCCTTTCAGGGAGTTCTAGAGTGTGATAAGGTCTCCACTCAGACTACTTTTCTTCAGACTAAACAAAACCAGCTCTCTCAGCCACTCCTCATAAGACTTATACTCAAGACCCTTCACTAGCTTTGCTGCCCTTCTCTGTACCTGCTCCAGCACCTCAATGTCTTTCTTATACTGTGGTGCCCAAAACTGAACCCACTACTTGAGGTGCGACCTCTCCAGTGCTGAGTACAGTGCAACAATCACTTCCTTACTCCTACTCCTGCTGGCCACACTATTCCTGATACAGGCCAGGATGCCATTGGCCTTCGTGGCCACCTGGGCACAATGCTGGCTCATGTTCAGCCAGCTGGTGATAACACCACGAGGTTCCTTTCTGCAGAGCACCTTTTAACCACTCCTCCCCAAGGCAGTCCTTTAGAGACAGTTGTTGAGTATGTTGTAGACAAAAGAAATGCAGGACAAGCATGTTGAACATGCTACACATGCCAGGTGATCCCTGCCATGGTGCAAAACAGTCCTTCACCTACTTCGACCCAACAGCTTCCCACTGCCTTACTCTGATGTTTGTTTGGTTTCTTTCATAATATGCATTAGTCACTAGAGTACTTAAACTTATAGCACAGTTGTCTGCCCAGTATGAATAAGCAGCTAAGCTCTAGTGGCCAAGCATTCCCAGAGCTGTCTGTGTGAGATGCTAAAGGAAAACCTAGACTAGCATTTTAAATTTTATATAAAACAAACAAACAAATCCATTAAAACTACAACAGGATTCCAAAAAGGTAGAGAGATGCCATTGATTGCTATTAAATTGATTAAAGAAAGAAACATTCCCTTCTTTAAAATAAAACAAAACCAAAAAAACCCACAGCCTGTGGAAAAGATGTCCTTGTTAGTGCAAATTTAAATCTGGGACAAGCCACTCCTGTTAGAGAAACAGATGTACAAGAACAGGATCTTTATTCAGTATCAGCATATTATAAGCTAAGCTAATTTATGACTAAAAGGTCATTGTGACAAAAAAAAATTACAGGCAATTTATGCTAAAGAGGGGGTATTTTGAATTTACTTCTCTTTAATTTGTATACACAAGGGACATAAAGTCACTTTATTGTTACTGCACAGGACAAGAATCCACATCTATGAAACATTTATATTGCAAAATGATACATGGCTTCTTAACAGAACCTCAGGCAAAGATAATTAGAATAAAGGATTTTTGTGACAATCTTAAATAAGATTATAATCTCCTGCTAAAATTCTTCACGAGGGGCTGCGGCGTTGGTGATATGACTCATTGCTTTAGTATTAGCCATTGTTTACCAGTTCCTAATCTGCCAATGGATAGATTTTAACATAGAATTAATTGTGGATAGATGATTTTACATAGCATATTTCTGAGGTTCCTGTTTGTTGATATATATATATATGTGTGTGTGTGTGTGTGTGACTTCAGAAGTGAGTCTTTTGCAAATTCTTGATCACTTATTGTCAAATTTAAATTGGTTTCTGTAGCTTCCTCAGGCAGAGAGCTTCTGTGCTCAAGTGGCCTCATGCAGACAGTCAGATCATGCAGGTTAATGAGACAGGCAGACAGAAGTGAGAATAAAAGCAAAGCGAACAGGTTAAACAAACCTTCACCAAGATTCACACTATTACACACAGGCTGCTTCTGAGACTCAACCTGCTCAGCCAGCTCTAACACTCCATTCACTGCAGTCATGGATTATTGTAAACACAGACAACAGGCAGCATGAAAAACTTCAACAAACTTGATCATTAAAGGCAACCCAAACCACCTCCATTTAGAAGAGAAATTCTGAGTATGTTGAAGAGATCATATAAACTCATCTCCCACCCCTACTTTTCAATGATGGTCTGGTTTTCTTTGCCACCTCCACCACCAGTTCCCACGTCTGCCAGACGTCTGTTTATTTTTTAAGTGATCTGACATTTTAGGAAAGCTTAGTTGCACCTCCATATCCAAGCTAACCCAAATAATTATGTTAGATGCTGCAATACTGTTGTGGGTTTTTTTGGTTTGATTTTTTTATGCCCTACTTACAGAAACCCACCCAATAGTTTATTGTTATTCACCATACACATTTCTATACTGCGGACTGCATGCAGATTTTGTGAGTCTTTCAAAAGCACTAGCCTAGACGTGAGGCTATAACAAATATACCACCATTTCATGGTCTGTCTGTTCTCAAGAGAGATTAGAAGCCTAGAAAAAAATATTTACAGGCATAGGAAACTCTTGCTAAGAAGGCCAATGCTGAGTAGTCAGTTTCCACAGTAAGAGTTGTACCACGAACAATTTCATTTCAGTACGACACACATGTCCCTGTCACATGAAGCACAGAAACTAATCTCTCTCATCAAAGTAAGCCCGCTTAGAGAAATTGCATTTTGATAGGACATGATCCATGTGCAAAAATAATAATAATAAAAAAAATCTAACCACCAAAAAACTCAGAGCCAAACTGAGGAAGCAGAGCCAACACAGTACAGTTTCAAGCTTGAAGAGGCTGGGAAATGCTGTCCCAAAATTGTTTGGAATTGTTACAGAGAAACAGTAGGCTCCTCTCTTCTGACTTTATGCTGCTGCTGCCCCTAAAATATTTCTTTGAGGTATCCCCAAGTTACTCTCAGGTACCCAAGCAGCAAACTGAACCAGGTGGTTTAGCAAACAGGATTTCAGAGCTCCCTGCTGAGTACATTATAACAAGATAATACAGAGAAAGTAAACTAAGGGTGAGTTCAAGGAACCAGCTACAACAGTGCAATGGACAGAGGTAATGTTGTTTATATTGCTTTTTTTTTTAAAGACTAACCTGTTTGCTCAGGACATTTTTGCATCTTGATTTTGTTAATAAATATTATGGCATATGTTGTAATGAATCTTGACTTTTACACTTGTTTTCATCTCCTCTGGGAAGATTACTATGGAGCAACTACATGCCTTTTCTGTGTTGAAATCCTGAATGACTTGGGCTTCTTTCAGCCAGTGTACCAATACTGTTTAACAGTGTTTTGCTTGCATGGAATATGGCTGTGATGCAGTTATGCTGGTTCTGGTTTCAGATACAGCTCAGGCACAACCATTTTGGTTATCTCCAAGTCATGCTTTGTGTCACAAGATAGACACCATCTCAGTAAACATCACAGGCAATAAAAAGAAACTAAGCTAGAGCCTGAACATATAAATAGTGTAAGCTGAAGATCCATGACAATTTCCTGTCATTTAAACCTTTGTGCTTTAGATGCACTTGGTCCAAGCTTTCTCTTACAGAAATATGTGATAAAGAATAAAACTGACAGCAACATTTGCTTCATCCATACTGAAAAAGCTTCCTGATGTTATCACAGAGGGGTATTATAAGACACCCACCTAATTAGCTTAGCTTAAATAATGATGCTTCCTTCTGAACACAAAATGCTGGAGGGGTAGGGAGAAAGAAAAAAAAAGTCAAAGTGGTTATACTTGAGATACAATGATAGAATTTGAAAGCCACAAAATTATCAGTAATTAAGTATTTGTTCAAGTAACAACAGAGCTTTCAGTAGCCTGACTGAAAATCTAAAATCCCATGACTTTGGAAGGAGTGAGAAAAGCCTGAAAACAAAAAAAAATTTTAAAGCCAGGTGCTCTGTATGATTGAATTAATTATGTAGATAAGATTTCCCAAATAAGAAACACTAATCCTGAAAGGAAAAAATAAAACTTCTCTGCAAGCTAAAATAGCTCATTAATAAAATATAAAATTAACTTTTCAATGTGTTCCGTTAGCTCATTGCTTCTTATAGAAAGGCTGAGAATACAGGTCACTGCATGAACACCACCAGGAGTAGCCTTAGGCCTATCACAAAAGATGCATTCTGCTCTCCAGCACAGCTACCTAACAACCTGACTGCAAGGCTTTGAAGCCCCTACCATCACCTTTACAGCAGGCAAAGTCCACACACCAAACAGATTATGTACCAATAGCCTTACCTTTACCACCTACTCTCAGAACAGGAAGAACCTTTAATTCAGCTAAGTAGGCTTTCACCAGGAGAGCCTCAGGGGAAGCAATTAAATTTAATAGGAGGTATAACTTCTAAATAAATGCATCTCTCAGCCAAGGCATCAGGAAGCAAAGGCCAGCTTACCCTCCACAGTATGCTAGAGACTCTGAGACAATCCCACGTCAACTTCAGCATTTCCATTTCTCTTTTCAAGTTTAATTTATGTCCTCATTTCCTAATGAGCTGCACTAAAGCAATAAGCCTTGATGAGGAGGGCACTATCATGAGACAACTTAGTATGCCAAACACATGATGCTCTACAGGTCAATTAGAAGGTCAATTAAGAAACCATATTCTAGTCAGACATTTTTGGTAGTAAGAACAGTATAAATTAACAGGCTTTGGAATGGCCTTAGTAATTTTCTTTTTCTTTAAGTCTGAAAAGCATTTGAGAAGGAGATTAGTAACAAGTCATTTTAAGGACTGATTTCTTTACTTCTTCATTAAAACAAGACAGCATCTTCTGAAATGAAGACAAATGTCAGTCTTTCACAGCTATATTTGAATCTAGAAGCAGCTTTCTGCTTTATCTTTCTGTAGCTGAAGGAAAGAACTTAAAAATCATTATAATTAGCTATAGACAGCTACATGATATGGGAACAAGAGTCAGGCCATTTCTTCTCAATTTGATTTATATTTTCACATAGAATCAGCCTGGCCAATACAACTCCTAATATCTTGATTAATAAAGTCACTTTACATGTATGATATAATTTCAGACATGGACTTGAAAATTTCCCATAATCCACAAAATTTATATCTGGAAAATTTAAATTAGTTTGACTTTGAAAGATGGTGACTACAGAGTATAGTCCTTTAAGGAGGTGAGTTGCAGGTCTTGTGTGTTCTGTTTGTGGTATAGTACTGATAGATCTGTCTGGAAGAAACATGAAATAACTAAATATGTACCAGGGTGTGTTGTTTTTTTTGTTTTGTGGTTTTTTTTTTTTTTTTTTTTGTGGGGGGGGGGGGGGGGAAGTTGAGTGTTTTTATTGACTTGTGATTGACAGGGAAAAAAAAACAAACACAAATTAAGTTTCTTGGAAATCACAGTATATAAACAAAAAGTAGCTGAGGAAATTGACAGTGTTAAAGTAGGAATGTAAGTAACAATGTATGCCTGAAAAATGAACCCATTACTGTGCAAAATAATGCTGTTTACACTGATGAAATAAGCTTGACAAATTAACAAAGATTGCTGGTTTACATTTGAGTATCTATGTGGCTGTAGGCTTAGTCTGTTACTTGATATTTAATTTTGGGGTTTGTACCATCAGCTGGGTTATGGGGCTTAAGTGTGACTCTCCATTATCTCCTTCTCATTCAGGGGAGACAGCAGCCATTGTGGTTTAGGACTTTTTTCAGTCTGAGACTTTCTTTAAAATCAGATTTTTTTTTTTTAATTTTATTTTTTTTTTTACTTTTATTTTCTTCTTGAATATACAGTAACACATATTTGCCCTGCCTGTGAATCACAGACTGAGAGATGCCATGCCTGCTAGAGCCCAGGACTCTGCAGAGGCTGTAGCACTCTACCTCCCTTGTCCTGACCCTGCACAGCCAAACACCAGCTGTAGGAGTCAAGGCTCATGGTGTCTACATAAAACAAGGTTGCTCTATTTCTAAACTCCTACAGATAACTACAAATACTGTTCTATTGACCCATGGTATTTACACAAAGCCAGATGGGAACCATTACATCAGCCCAGGCAAGCATGGTGTGCTCATCTGACTGCTGATATCACCATGGAAAGTCCTTAGGATAATGAAAAGGGGTGGAGAGAGGCAATGAGGATTGACTAAAACCTTATGTCTTCTATGTTCTTCCTAAAGCTTTATTATATTTTAAATGATAAAGCCTACATATACCTTTACTTCTCTTGAAAATTTAGCATCACATAAGCTGCATACAAATAAATGCTACTTGAAAATTATTTTAACCTTTTTCTTCATGTGTTTCCAAGGAAAAGACATTTTTTACACGACCGTGACAGAACTTTGAGATGACTACACCTGTCCATTTCTCAGAATTTCTTTTTTCAGGATTCATTCCAGAGATGCTAGTGCAAGAAGCCTTTTCTCCTCCTCCTCCCAAAATTACCATTTTGAAAGTTTTCAAGCTGCAGTGTAAAATGGGCTTCACACACACACTGTCATCCAGATACAGAGTAGAAACCCCTTTTCCTGACTCTTAAAAGAAACTAGAAAAATGATTACTTTGATTGTGCAAAACTCAAATACCAGCCCTAAAATGTTAATAGGTGAAAAAGTTATCCAAGTCCCCTTCAATTGTGAGACTCTTCACAGTTCTAATCCTTCAGATAAGCTCTCCTGTCCATAACACTTACATTTATGCTTCTGCTACAGCTTCTTCATGCTGAAGTGACAAAAGTTTACTTGTAAAAGAAATAAAGAGAATAAGCAACCAGAAGGATCTTACCCAGTACTGGTTTTGTGACTTAAGAAACTACCTATGATTTATGAACTTTTATCACACCTTCCCCTTTGTGTACATGAAAAATAGATGCTGAGATGTAAGGTTTGGTGTTTATTTGTGTTGGGTGTTTTGTTGGATTTTTGTTTGGTTGGTTTGGTTTGTTTTGTGGTGGGTTTTTTGGTGTTTCATTTTGTTTGGGGGCTCTATTGGTGTGTTTGTTTGTGGGTTTTGGTTTTGTTTGTTTGTTTGTTTCCCGCTTAATCATTTGACAAGTCATTGTTGTAGCTGAAAGGAAACAAAAGATTATTTCTCTGGCAATAGAATCACTTGAAGATGTACACACTGGCAAAAGCTAAAAACTCTTCTTATGGGCTGGTGGCTAATATTCAATGTGCAATATAGCTGATGTGTTAGATACAAGTGATCCCTATGATACCCTATGATCTCAGGCAGGGGATGTTTCCACCAATCCACACAAACGTACATCTGCAGTTTAAACTGCTCCCAGGGAAAGGGATCTCCCATGAGAGATCAGGCTAACATGATTGTTGAGGTATCATTGCCAGTGAAGAGAGATCAGAAATGTCCCCATCCCCCTGCTGCACCCCAATGTACACCACTGTGTAAGCACTCAACTCTGTTTAGATCAAGGAACCAGGGAAAATGAGAAGAGCTTTTCATCAAAGGGGAAATAAATGGTTCTCCGAAATACCACAGAGCTTCTCAGAGCTATTAACAGTGCATGCTGCAGATTTAAAACCCTGTCTTAAGGGACAAATGAAACTAAGAGGCATGTAGGCTTCACATAGCTTTATGACAAAGTCTAGTGATCTTAATTTATTCCACAATTATGGCCCAAATAATGGATCTTCCTTACAGTCTTAGTTGTAGACCAGGGTCTAATTAATAATAAAAATTGTATATGACAACTAGCAGGGTCTCTGCTAGCTCCTGCAGGTTCCAGACACCAGGCTGGGTAACACTGAGTAATGCTGGGCAGTAACGCTGCTGGCAAGCTAATGAATAAAAGGAGCCTGCTGTTTAACTGAACCAGGCTTGACTTACATATAGTAAAAATAGTAATAAAAAAAATGACACCCTCCCATATATGCATACATATACACATATATATGCATATATACATAAATATATATATCTGAAAAGTCAGGCATTAGGATCTTTAGAGAGTTTAAAAATTCAGTGCATCTCATACAGAAGGTCCCATGACATACTTGTGATAGTCCAGCTTCCAGCACCTGGATGTAGATTTCTACTTGGTACAAATCCTGGGAATTTTTGTGTGTGCATGCACACACAAACACACAAAGTACACATAAATAAAACCAAACTGAGTTCAAGAAAAAAATCAGCAGATTAAGAGAAATTAAGATTTAAAATGGACCTATTACTTTTTTTTTTTTTTCCCCCTGAAGAATTTCATGCAGAAATGATAAAAAAAAAAAAAAAAAGAGTTCTTGGCCTGCAGGAGTTCATATTAAATTGTCATAATGGCTGTCTCTTCAGTCAACCATAGATTTGGCTGCTTACAGGGAAAAAAGTAATAGATCAAATACATCCTTCTAGCAAAGTCATTACCTCTGAATATTCTAGGAGGCTTTGGAAATACTACTTTTTCTTTCTTGTATTTAATTTTCAGTGAGCTGGGATAAAGCAGGTAAGTATAAACATTTCACATTCTGCAAAGATGCATATGTTTTCAAGTCCATTATTATATAGGAATTGCCAAACAACATGGAAACTTTGTAATGTTACCCTGAGGGAGAGGCTAATATTGGGTAACAACTACTCACCTATGCCACCTCACCTAACATTATTAAAAGAAGCAAACATTGCTCAAGTAATTAAATATTTACTCCTTTAAAGGTATAACTAGAGCATGAAAATACATTTCTACCTCCCACAGCTTTTATCAAGCTGTCAAGTTCTCCATAGCTTGGTGTGAACTGAATCATAAAAGGAAAAATACCTAAAGCAGGAGAAATGTGTGAACCTTTGCTTAAGGATGCACTTGGTCATTCAGTGAGAAACAGGAAAAAAATCTTGACTATTACTGATTTCAGCAAGTGCAATTTAGCAGCAAGCTCAGGATGTTCTCAGCTTCCAAATAGATGTTCGAATTCCCTGCTAAGGTGATGCGGGATAACGTGTCTGTTGTAGGACACAGCTCCAGCCATGACTTTTAGTTTCTGGACACACTACGCGTGACGTTCAAACCAAAAATCTTGTTTTTCTCTATTCAGCTTCTTTCCTTCTCCACACATGTATTTATCCTCTGCCTTGCAAAAATAACTGAACAACCACGTCTGATCTGAAAGACTGCAATATTATTTGGCAGCTTATTTATAAATGGAGTGAAATATATTGCCTTATTTCCTTGATAAGCCTTTAATTTAAATTCATACTGACTGGGCGGTTAATTTAAAAAAAACACGCTGAAACTCACTTGTTTTTTTCTTGAAAATCCCATTGAAATCTACATTTTAATATGCAGAAATGGATTTTTAAGCCTATAAATATACATCCTTTGTATTAAACTTGATTTTCATAGAGATACAGGAAATTTGTTTTGGCCAGTGTTCATGTGGAGATATAAAACAACGTGCTAGATACAAAAAATATCCACCCAGTAGTTTTGTCTTTGTTGGATTGTTTCCCACTGTATTTTCACACCTTGCTCCATTTCTTTTTAAAATGTAAAAGAACTGAACGATTGATTGGTATTTCACACTCTAAGGACACAGTAGCAAGAAAATACTGGATCAAAGTGAATCTATGCTGAGATTTATCCCCTGCTTCCTTATTATCAAAGCATTTGTTCAACTTTTAAGCGTATGAATACTATCATTCAAATGCAGCCAAGTTTAATGATGTAATTGAAATCACTGGGGATTAATGATAAAACAGTGCTATGTAGGAGTAATGTACTCAGTTATTTGACTACACTCAGGTTTCATTTCTTTGCCTACTCCAAAACCTCTATTCCTTTGTAGCCACATGCCTTCCTCAGTAGCTCCTTGACCGAGAATACATATTTAGCTATTTCACTCTTCTTCTCACCTTCAAATTCTGATTTTAATAAATAAACCAATTAGGAAACTTAAGAAAATTATTTTAAAAGTTACCCAAAAGTTCTCAGGCTTCCTGTCTTCTCTGACTCCTGAATTCAGAAATTTGTTCTTGCTGAAGAAGTGTATTACAAATTGAAATATTCTGGTAGCCCTTCTTCCATATTCTATTAAGATGGGAAGCCAAACCCCTTTCTCTAGCCTCCTCCTCCTGGCCACAGGCAAAAAGATACAGCCATTTGTTGAAGAAGCATATAACTCACTCTTGTAACTTGTGCTTCTAGTTCCTCATAGACAAGAAACAGTTCCTAGCATGTGAATCACAAGAAGACTGACTACAGTATGGAAGACCACACAAGGATAGAAACTGCCCCTAGCTCAGGAATGCCTCTCTCACCTCCATGCTAATCTTCAAACCAGTCATTTGCTGTGCATTCATTTGCTGGAAGCAAATACATTATTTCAAAATTACTAAATTCTATCATCAATAAATATATAATTTCTAGAAACAGCATTGTAATCACTTCTTCTCTTGTATTGCAGGTATAATTTGTAGAGAAAATTTTCAAGGTTGCATGCATACAGGAGTATGTGTTGTGTGCTTACATTTGGCCTGTGAACCAAGGTGACAGTCACAAGCAAAAAATGTGGCTTTCTAATTGAAGGCTGTGGAGGTCCAGCAGTCATTGTCACACTAGGTTTGGTGATATGAGTTCTCTTACCTCAGTGGAGGTCTGGCATTTCCAAAGTCACACATTATTTTATGCCTACACTTATATTAGATCTGCAAGATTTCAAGATGGAAAGTCTGTTAGATGAATTATTGGTTGGCATAGTCAATAGAATTGTTATCATTGTGGCAACTGTGACACTGAAAATTAATTCCACAATTTACTTAAGAAAAGTGTATTTTTTAAATACTTGCTCTTTGATAATTCATTGTGTCGCTCCTAATTTTTGATTTTTAAGAACCAGTGATTACTTTTTTCTTCTTTAGAATCATAGGCTCCTTTAGGTTGGAAAAGACCTTTAAGATTATAGATTCCAACTGTTAATGCAGCACTGACTTAATCATCTCATAGCTGCACTATTGATGACCCTGAAGAAACTGGATACTCATTTTATTTTGTCTCTATGACAGCAATTCCAGATTTAGCAATCCTTATGTTTCCATGTATGTTTCCATCCCACACTATTTCTTCTTTCAGATGTGTTGATAAAAACTGCATGAAGTATTCAAACATAGGCACATGCCTGACATAGTATCATCCATTATTTCCCTCTTTATTAAACCTCATCAGCCAACATTCTGTTGGCTTTACTACATGAGCTGAGTACTGAACTGGTATATTCTGATTTGGTTTTGATTCTTGTTTCTATGTCCATTTCTTTTAATTTCACAACACTGAATTTTATCATGCTACTGTAAA
>JANHFX010017983.1:14124-52526 GCA_027560015.1 Chloroceryle amazona | reverse complement strand
CTTCTGTTACAGTCATCGTCTTTAGCCATGGAGTCTTAATCAGTGGAAGCTCCACAAGATATGTTCATAGATCTCATTGTCTACATGCTTTCTTCTACACACCTCTGAGGTACCTTTTATAGGAACAATATAAATTTAAAGCAACTGTTCAGTTAGTCCATCACAGCGTTAGAGCAAAACACTTCCGAAGAAGTGTTACTACTTTTATTTGTGGCCCATTTCCTATTTTCTTTTTTTCATTCATCATGCTGGGACATTTTTATTTGCCTGTTCTTTTCTATTTTTTCTTTAAACTCGGTATCCATCTTTTGTCTCTAATTTCACTTGTAAAGATCCCAGTTACTTTTAGGTAGTTTATTGGTACCACAAATAACGCCGGTCTGTGTCAGACTACAGGGCATTATAGGGAAAGCTCTTTATGGAATTCCCCACTTCTTCTAATGTCTATAACCTCCAGTTCTGATGAGGGAACATTTTTATTATACACTACAACTAAACAAAGCAAATACAGTAATTTCCTAGAGGGCCCCTGAAAGTACATTTCTTCATACAGATTGTGTAGGAGAGCAATAGAACACAATTTGGTACTTTGCCATTCTGAGGAATAATCATCAAATCTGAGACAAGCATCCAAATATCTCTCAAAAACTCTGTAAGGGTTATACATGTCACATAAGATATAACTCACCATTTATGACAGTGTTTCAAATCCCCCATGGTGTCATGAATGTTCTCTTGCTAGTATTTAGGAATAAGAAAAATAAATGCACGCTCATCGTTTCATTTTCATATGTACCAAGACCTTTTCATAACAATAATACAATCTCTGTAATTGAGCCAACTGTTGGAGCTAAAAGGGATTAAAAGTAAATACCCCATTTCTTTGTGCAGTGGTCTCCATATAGATCTATGCATTGTGGCACAATAGATGACTTACAAGGTTCTGAGATGACAACCTTATAAGCTTAATAAGTTGAACTATATTTATGCTGTTACTGAGGTGTTGCATTTAAACAATTTCATCCCACACTTGAAACATATGTCTAGTATGTATTGAAGATTAAATCTGTCTTGGATTTAAACTCTGGTTTTGATCCACTGAGCATGTTTGGCCACCCTGGTTATAAAATATGAGAAATAAATGTAATGTTGTCTTTCCTTCACCAGGGAAAAGAAATAAAAATAAAAAAAGGAAGCATGAGGCAAAATTAATAACTATGATGTGGGAAATAATCTGTGCATTAATAGAAATGAGCCATATTGAAGATTCCAAGGTTAAATGAGTTTATTGAGTTAGTGATTACAATGGTATGTCAGATACCTGTAATCCAAGCTACACCTACATATTTGCCTCTAATTTCTCACACTGTCAGTTTTGGTGTCTCTAAACATTCCACCACCAGGTCTTCTATTACTAATATTATAATAATATTCATAATAATAATCATAATATAAAAGGCAATGTCAACCACCATATTGTGCTTCATACTCCACCATAAGGAATTCAGTTGGCAAAAGTAAATGCCTGGTCATATTAATGGGATTAATTGAAATGTGAGCAATCATAACACTACTAAAGAACAAAATATGGTTTAAAAGAAATATTTTTAGGATGAATTAGTTTGTGTCTGGTTTTAAAATTCACATACTAGAATGAAGATGACTTAAAAGTTATATCATTTAATTATTGGGCCACACATTTAAGCATATTGGCTAGTACATTTTTGCACTGGAACAGAAGCAATACAAGCTTTATGGTCTACCATTACAATTCCATTTTGTGCACTTAATATACCTGCCAACCTAATGTTTCTTGCATGCATAAAAATTTCCGGGTTTAGAGTTGAATTTATTATTTAACCCGCATGTACCACCATGATGCAGAGTCTTTGGCCAATTCAATGCTATAGTTACTTTAAAAAGGAAACTTGGAATAAGTCCATTTAACATCAGAAGAGAATGCCTTAAATTTTGGCATTGCAGAAAGTTGGTTATTTCAGTAGAGTTTCAGGTTGCATGCAAATTGACACTGCTTCCCCCCACCCCATGCCAGACGCATACAAGTCGGCAGGTATGCATACAAAAAGAATATAAAACCCTCCTGGTAAATCTTAGTGGTTTAGAATGAATCCATAGCTTTAAATTCACTTAAGGCCTGTACAGGGGAAATATGTTTCTTCTGGGATCCTCTTCTAACTCTTGTCTGATATTCTTCTGGTTTTTCTCTCTTTACTAGAGGTTTCTTCTCGGGGGCCTTCATCTTCCAAGATACAACTGGTGAGTTCACTGCAGCAGTACCATAGACCTTCTGATATTTAGTAGAAGCCACATAGGATGCTTTCACTGTTAGGACCACAGCGTTCATCAGATTTTTAGCTGCCTGGATGAGAGATGTGGCACTGTCCAGCTACAAATAGAAAAGAAAATGAAAGACAGCAATGTTACTCCGTGACTGGATCTCTGGACCATTTCCTGACTGAAGGCTGGATATAATCAGATGTTATTAAACACAAAATGAATCCTCTACCTCAGAATTAATCAAGTAGTTTGTAGTAATGCGCACCAGCAACAACATGGACAAAACTGTAAAGGTAAGACTGTGGTACTTCACATTAATTTTTTTAATATTTCAAACGAAAACTTGTGTTGGCTTTTTTTTTTTTTTTGTTAATTGTTGATTCTTTTCTTAATGGTGAAGAAGTTACCTCTTTTTTTTTTTTTTCACAAAAAAACCACAACATATCCTTAACTTCTCACACCTTTAAAAATTAACTTTTACATGTCAGAAACTGCAAAACATATCAACTGGGATTTTTCCATGTGTTCAGGCTTTTTTCTAATTATTCCTCTTAAGCTCAGGATAACACCACCAATGATGTCTACCGGAACAGTGTGAGGTCAGTGCTGAGCTCATTAGAGAATCCCATCTGAAAAGATGAAAGGAGATTTCAAAACCCTTAAAGAAATAAAAAGATTAAACAGTTAACTGCAAGGTTTTGTAGCTTCTGCAATATTTGAGCTACTTATGTTCACAAGGAATTTTCATTTTTAGCAGACTTCTCATCCATATACCCTTGTTTTTCTCCCATGCACGAATCTCTCTGAGGTTACTGGGTCCTCTGGATGCAGAAGGCTTTAAGAACTTGTTGAACTTAAAACCATTAGGATTTCCATTCAGCAAGCTTCCATCATACACTAAAATCAAGTACATTTCCCTGGACACTTTTTTCAAAATTATTTAAGCAGATAATGCTACTTCCAAAGCCATATCTCAGTGTTGCAAAACTGAAATCAGGCACTTGCCAAATCCACATGGACATCCACAATTAAGTAGGTGCAAAAAGTACGCTCTTAAGTACTGTAGCAGCAAGTTACTATTTAGGATGTTCAGTTATCCCTTTTCCAAAATAATGAAAAAATGGGATATACTCCTTGTGATAAAACCTTTCACTTCTACCATGGAAGCTGCTTCACTTTTTTGTAAGTCTTTCCCAGTCTGTAGGAACAATTTTGGATGTAATATTATTTTAATTCTATACTACTTCTGCGGTAAGTTCTTAGCTATTTTTAATGACTATAAAAGGTCTGTCTCCATTCAAACCTTTCCTGCTCCATATTTTGGGAACATATCACAGAATCACAGAATGTTAGGTGTTGGAAGGAACCTTGAAAGATCATCTGAGTCCAACCCCAACTGTCAGAGAAGGATCACCTAGAGTAGGTCACACAGGAACATGTCCAGGTGGGTTTTGAATGCCTCCAGAGAAGCAGATTCCACAACCTCCATGGGCAGTCTGTTCCAGTGCTCTGTTAACCTCACCCTCATCTCAAAATATGAAAAAGTTTCTCCTTATATTTACATGGAACCTCCTATGTTCCAGCTTGTACCTGTTGCCCCTTGTCCTGTCATTGGACATCACTGAGAAGAGCCTGGCTCCAGCCTCCTGACACTCACCCTTTACATATTTATAAACATTCATGAGGTCACCCCTCAGTCTCCTCCGAGCTAAAGAGACCCAGCTCCCTCAGCCTTTCCTCATAAGGGAGATGTTCAACTCCCTTAATCATCTTTGTGGCTCTGCATTGGACTCTTTCAAGCAGTTTCCTGTCCTTGAACTGAGGTGCCCAGAACTGGACGTGATATTCCAGATGCAGCCTCAGCAGGGCAAAATAGAGGGGGAGGAAAACATGATTCCTTAAGATTCTCAGCAATGTAACATGGATAAATACTCATAAGGCAATAACAAAAAACATACTTCACCTCAAGTATTGTGAGTCATTAACAGAAGAACAGTTCAGGAGAAACCTCTTTCTGAAATGTCAGTGAGTGATGAACAAAAAATAGACATTACAGAAAACCTGTGTCTGAAACCACATTAATCTTACCTGGTATGTTTTATTTCCTCTGCTGTGGCCTTATATTCATTATGATTCATTAAATACATAAACAGCTACACAGAGTGAGGTGAAAAACAAAAAAGCATTTTAATGATTTTCAAATACTTAGCATACTTGGTGCCATTTCTTGAAATGCATAGTTAATTGCCTGCCCCCGGTAAATATTTTTCTGCAGGACTAATTTGTATTTTCTGTTAGTAAAAGAAACTTAGCTAAAAGATGGAAAATTACATTATATGGCAGAAACATGACTGTTCAATAGGGAGTAATGAAATATAATTCAGTACAGTGTTATTCTATAGCCACACTAGTGCACGATTTATAAGGCAATCTGTATGTTTGTTGGCAAATAACAGATCATATTCTATTAAATTAGGATATTCTAATTTACTGCAGAGATCTACAATCAAGCATTATTCATTGTTAAATGGTTCTTTTTGAAATACTGGTGATACTATTGAATATAAAGTGATACCATCAAATAATATTTACTTCATAATTAATGTGGATAAACTGACTGGATCAAGCCTATATTGCACATTCCTGAATGAATTCCGTTTGTTGAAGGTTTCTAATAGCCTCACATTTTCCCGTGTTTCTTTATGGAAAGACTTCTGGTAGCTGCTTTATGTGGGGCATACATTAAGGAACTGAGTGATTAAAAGAAGCATTTTGAAATGAGGAGGCACCTAAATTAGATGCTTAAAACCTTACAAAGGATGCAATCTACATTTTTAAACACATTAGTAATTTTATGGAGTATATCGATAAGGGTGTGCAGAAGCATGTACTTCTGCAAGACTGGATGCAGATTGCAATGATGTCTTCTAGAAAATCACGTTACATATTTTCATGCCATTTTAATTATCTCTAGTTTTAATCTGCTGTCACAGCTGATAAGAGCTTCATACTTGCCACCATTATTAATCACATTTTAACATGCAGATACTTAGTTCTTGCCCTTAATATCCATTCATATTGCAAAATGCTTTCAAGTCTTGGAATCAGAAAAGAGACATAAACCCCCCCATAATAGTATTAGGCTATGAGTATTCTCCAAAATATGCTGGTAGCCATCCCATGTACCCAATTTGGCTACCTCAGCACTTTCAGTGATTTTTTTATTGCCTCCAGCTCCTTGCTTGTAATATGGCTCAGTAAAGAAGAATTAAACTGAATGAACATCATTTCAATTAACATTTAGATCTTACTACACCACTGTGTTACTTCAGTTTTAAGCTGTGCTTTGTAATCAGCAGAGGTACAGTGGCATAAAGCTGGAACGAGGCAGCAATGAATCAAGCCCTTAGTGCATTAATTCCTTAAAAAATCTGGGCACAGAAACATATGCGCTTTTCCAAACATAGTGTTAATAATAATAATAATTAAAAAAAAAAAAGGCAAAATTAACATTTCAAATAAAAGTACCACTAGGAAATTATTGTGCAGTACAGAAAGCAAACTTCACTCCCTAGCAATGGTTAGGGAATTCTGAATATAATGATAGCTTTCTGTACTAACAGAGCCTTTGACTTGCTATGCAAATAGTGTTCTGCTCCTTAGGTCTCTTTACAAATATATTTGCCTCCATTTAGGAAAAAAGGCCCTCTTAAACATAGAAGATGAATTTAGGTTATTGTCCCATAAAACTGCAAGAACAGAGAATACTGGGGAAAATTCAAAATTAATAAAGAACCTAACTGGAGCTGGTCACTGAGCCAGGTTAAAACTGCTATCTACACAGGGAAGGCATAAACCAATGTGAAAAAAATAAAAAAAAAAGATTTTGCTACAAGCTAACTTTGTAATTAGTGAATGCAAGGGTAGAACACTGGAGCAGCAGAGCCTATTATCTGCCAAGAAGATAATTTCAGGTTTGGGGGTTTTTTTTCTCCAAAAATATCCTTAAGGCTTTGAGGAGTTTTTGATCTGCTTATAAGCCGTTCTGCACTTTTCCTGCACTATATGAGGAATTCTCCAGAACCTACTGACAATCAAGATTTCTTTCTTCTTTTACATATACACATAATCTAACTAAAATAGCCAGCAATTACAATACCAAAATAGCTGAAGAAACAGGACAGAATAAAGCTGGAAACTTTTCTCCTTAACAGTAAAGCAAATGAAGAGATGTTCTCCCTGCATTGTCACACCTGTAATGGGGAAGAATTATACCACAGTTTTTCGAAAGGAGAAAGTATAATTTCTAGAGGTATCTTCCTATTTATAATCAGAAATATACCACAAAAAGTAAGGGAAATCGAGAAAAAAAAAGTTCTGTATTTCCAGTGATCAAAGATACAGTATAGGTAGCTTTAAAAGAGCTGGTTGTTTAAGAATATACTATATACCTTTCTAAACTTTGAAAAGTGTGGAAAGACACCAAAAGAACTGCAGGTTGTTTCTAGTCTGGAAGTATTTGAACAGCAGAAATAGGATGACTTGTGAAATTAGGAGACAGTTCATCTGACAGCACTCCCAAATAAAATAATGCAATGTCTATGACAGATTCCATAAATAAAGGGAGGAAAGACATGCAGTTAATAGTAACCAAACAGATTTGCAGGTAAAACTATTTTCAAAGTACCCTACATCTTCATTTGATGTAATTTATCTTTGGATTGCTTAAAATAATGCAGTTAATATAATTGGACCTTTGAAAGGTGTTTTGTTTGCTACTACATGACAGACAGACTAAAAACTCAGCTGATACAGAATTAACAAGGCACACAGAGAATGTTTCCAAATTCTGTTATAGATAAGCTTCCAAAAATAAGTATATTAAAAAAAAAATAAAAATCATTAATGCATCTTTTAAAAACTTGGGGAAAAAAAGTCACTTAACTGATGAAATTTATAACATAACAACCAGGAAAGTAGTAAGTTATACAGAGGGCAAGTGATTGATATTTAATAAGCTGGTAAAAGTCAGAAATGTAGATTTCATTTTGGTCAACTTTATAGCAGATGATATCTACTTATAAAATAAGGAACTTTATCGTATCCAGGATTTTAGGAAGTCACACTCTGTCTGTACAAAAAGAAGGACACTGATGAAATAGGTTAAATTTTCATATTTAGTTTATCATCTGTCTGTAGTTATGGAATATTGAGTCCTTGATGCAAGATCAACACTGAGGAACTGGAAAGAATTTAAAGAACCCCAAGAACAAAAGCCATCTTTTATGGGAATTATTTAGTCAGCTCTGTTTTTTCCAGTAGTAAAGTCCATGATTAAAAGATGAGTTGATCAAAATCAGCAAGTACATATTAACAGAATGTTGATAGTATTTGCAGTTTAACAGATTAGACAAAGATATAACAGAACTTAATGGCTGAAAGGTGAAGCAGGTCATTTTAGTTATTAGGTAACTGAAATTTTTTCGCAGTCATATTAATTGATCACAACAACTGATGAAAGATAGTAATTCTTTCTCTAGAAACCACGAAATCAATATTGGATGGTTTTGCTTAATATGTACACTCTAAGCATAACTATCTGACATTAATGCACATCAGTTCAGGGAGCTTATGCGTGTTATGCAAGAAGATCTCATAATTGATAACAGTGTCCATATTGACTTTGAAATGTATGAATGCAAAAAAATAGTATTAGTAACTAGTATTAGTACTAATTAGTAACCAGACTTTAGTCTGGTCTACCTTATATAGATTGGGAGGAGCAATTAGAAGTTAACAGATTGATAAAGAACTTGTAACCCTTTGGATACTCTTGGCTAAGACTTTATTTGCACACCTTTAGCAGGTAACTTAGGCATAATTTGTGAATTCTGGGAGCATTTCCTGCTTCTCCTCCTTTTCAAAGCATGTTCATATTTCCGTGGTCAGGTAACAGTTGCTGTTACCACAAACCAGAAGTCAATTAACAGCCTTTAGAGCAACTAAGGTTACATGAAGCAACTATGTATCTGAACAGTAAATTAGGAAGACCACTTTCCCAGAAAACATTCTTATGCAAAAGAACATTTTCCTCTCAGCTGTGCTTAATAATAAATCCATTCCTACATATATATGTAAGATATATGAAAGAAAAATATCTTATTCATAATACTTATGTCTTATATTTCTGTGGCACATTTAATGCATAAAACATGATACTATTAGTGACAGCCAATGCAAGAAAGGCCTATTTGCTATTCAGATGGACTCATCCCAATGGTAGAAGACATCTGCTATTTATCAGCATAATCCTGCTATGGCTGAAGCCGTATTTCAGTTACTTGAAAATGCACATGAGGTTTTTCTTAGATATGGGTCCACTGTGAGAAAAACTATTCAAAATTCCATAACAAACAAAATGTCATTATTTAAACGTAATGTGGCCACAATGGTGTTAGAAAAGGATCTGTGGATACATAGAGAAAAGAGTAGCATACCCTTCTTCAATCTAAATTTTCACATATGATTGCAGTTAACATATCTTTCTAAGTTGAATATTTAATTTATTCTGGGGGTAGTTGTGCTCCGTAGGTGGCAAATACACTGAATACCTGTCTTCATCTGCATTTTTCCAATTACATGTAAGAAACCCGCAGAGATTCCCATGCCCATTTGCTTGTGTCTAACAAAGGCTGCCATCTCTTACGACAGCAAAAAGCACACAAGTATGCTAAGAACTATGTGTATCTTCTGCCTGCTATGGACTTTTCAAAACACATTTTAAAACATATGCTCAATTTACAAGGTCACCAAGTTACCAAAGGCTTTATGCCCTTTATGCCAGTTTGAAAAAGCATAGGCTTATAAAAAGACTCCTAATACTTGCATTGCCTTTAAAAGATAAACAGACATAATACAGAAAATTCATAGAGATGCATTTATACAGTTGATTTACTTACTCCAGGCTCTTTTAAAAGACAAATAAAAGATAAAATGATATCCCAGTTCATTTGCTTTGAGAAGAATACTTAACAAGACTTCTTTTGATGAAAACAATTTTTACCTTGTTGGTTAAAAGACTGAAACATGGTCCTCAATGTCATGATCATTCACCTATTTACTCACCTTATCTTTGCTTTGTCCTCTCTTCACCCCTCACCAATACCCACAAGCAGATGGGTGTTTAACAAGAACCATTGCAAAAAGCCAGACTCACAGGTTATAGTCTGAAAGATACTGAATCGCATTGTCTTTGTCCAAGAGCTAAAAGTGCAGCACTAGAGATATTAGGCATCTCCAACTCTGCTGTGCAGCCTGCCCTGATAAGTTATGTACTCATTGAAATTTCTTACTGGTACTGGGTCACGTAATAACATAGTGAAGCACCCAATTGTAAGTTTATTATTATTATAATCAAAGTTTATTATTTTTCCAAGTGTGGTAGTCTACCAAGAGTGGTTCTAACTAACATACTAGTGCCCATGTTCTGGGGCAAAACACACACATGGGGAAAACTAATGTTGGAAATGTGGATGTTTTATGAGGCTTAAGCTTGTGGATCACAGCTCAGGGATGAGATAGCTATTACACGTTTTCAGCAGGATTCAGACACTTATTTTCTTTTACTTTAGTCTATCTCATTTTACATACGATTTGTTTTATTTGTGGAAATCACTAAATGCCCTTCAGATTTAGACATTATTAAAATGTCATTTTTATATCAATGGTTGATGTCCCATATTGTCAGTTTGTCCTAATGAGCTAGCACGAAACATATGCTAACAATTGAAATAGTGAAATGAAAATTAAGATAACAGGGACCAACAAAAAGTTAATACTACTCAATTCTTTTTGTGAAATAGAATAATTATGGACTTCTCTTCAGCATGGCAGGTCCCAAAGGTGAAAAATATATTTTGGAATTTCTGATAGACATGAAAATTTTTCTATTTATCAACTATATTTACAGTCAAGATATTATTTATCCAATATGATATTACTACTATAACAGAAAACTTACCTTTTTTCTTGTAGATACCAAACATAATGTATGGTATTTCCTCAATATTTAATATGTAATTAATTAATTGTTACATTCTTTTCAGAATTTCATGAGGAAAAATATTTTGACCCATAATAAAATATTTCCCTGAACCAGTTCTTTTTCTTCTGCTCATTATCTGCCACTGCACAGCAGGAAAAAGATTGCAAAGCAGTACTAGAAACATAGTAGAAACACTATAAGTAAAAGCTATCATGCATTAGCACTGAGTTTTTTAAATAAGCTTGCTTTATCAGTCACAACATTGCCTCAAAGCTTTCAGAATCTGTTACTGAATTAGGATATTTTACATCAGTCTGCATCCCAAACAATTCCACAGACCAAGGAAGAAATCCTCAGTCAGTGAAGTCAAAGGAGTCCTGTACATTTGTGGAACAGGATTTCACTCCACAACTTCACCAGCACTGTAGTTGTGTATACTACAGGTTTTCTTTGCCAAAGTTGAATGTAGAGGAAGAAACACATTCTACATCCAACACACATGGGAATGTCTTCTGCCATTATGGCTCAATTTTTTTTTCTTCTAAATCTGCCTCATTCTGCATATAACTAATGCCTGGAAGATAACATCTGCAACAGAATATCACAGACAAAAAGTATGATTATCTAATGCCCAACACAGCTGCATTACTACCTGTAGCAAAATTAGTGCAACCACATTTACAACTTTAAAATCATTCTGTCCCACGGAATGGATTACTCTGAATTATTGCATGATTTAAAGGGAACAGACTTTCATATGACTGACTTGAAGATAGGCTCCTACCTAATCTGCAAGGGCAAGATAGAACACCTGCCACAAAGATGAAGTCCAAACTATATTTTACAGGATAGGCTATCTCAAACTATAACTGTTTTTTAGATATTGCTGGGAGGCTTACTGAAGAAAATTAGAGTAAGAAGTCTGTTGAAGCTTAGTATCAGGACAAATAAAAAAGTCATTAATGCAAAACTTGATCTTAGCAGTATATATCACCAGAACTACATCGGTATTTTACACAGGCATTAATATGCCAGAAGTCTACACAAGATATGACATTGTCTGAACCTGATGTCACAGATAGAACAGTGCCAACTGGACTCTGTCAAAAGCATCTCAGTACAAATTTCCACCTTCACATCCCATTGCAGTTAAATCTGAAAGAGGAAATACAGGATATCTAATTAGACTGTGCTATTGGTCTCTCTCCTTCTGACTTGAGTTCTGACTTCTATGTAATTTGAAGATAGGTATCATTTTAAAAAGCCAAAGATAATCCAGTGCTCTTTCAAACTGAGTTTTGGAAGCAAAACTTTTGTTCTTTATCTAGACAACAGGTATTATAACACAAAAAACATGTCTTTCTTAGAGCCTTACCTGACAGGAGTCCAAATCATGTCTAGTTTGCTGGAAATCATACTCTCAGTGATAAAATGCAGGAGACTTCGGATAAAAAAATATCAATAAAGCATAGAAACACTATATTCTTTAAATGATAATGTGTTATCTCCTGCTATTCCTCCTGTTTTTGTCATAATGAAAAAAAAATAAAAGCAGCATAATGCAGGATTTAAGAGAGTAATGCTGAGAAATGCGGTATTTGACCACTCCTTTTCTAATTTGTAAAAGTGTGCAAATGATATCTCTGAAATAGTCTTGTAGAATTTAATACTGTACCAAGACAATTGTCCCTTGTTTCCTACCTTTGCCTGACATTGCTCATGTATAGTTTATGTCTCATAGAAGTAGATAAAGGGCTTGATCAGTCAAGATATAGATCACTTTTGAGCTGCTAAAAGGCTTTTTTACTTCCTTGGACTTGAGGGTCCTTGCAGTGTTGCTCAACTGAATCAGCAAAAACATTCCTTTCTCTGTTTGATTCCCTGAGTAATTTCCAGGAATTCACAACAGTATGCAAAGAAGTAAAGAAACGAGATTGAATCTCCACAGTAGTCTTCAAGAGAAGGCCCCATTTCAGCTTTTCAGAAAAGTCCCAGCACTGACAGAGCTACCTTAATAATATATGGCAAATAATTGTAAAGGAAATTCTAATATTTTATTCCAAATACATTATTCTGAAATAACTGCTCTATTTGTTTGACCAACTCAGTCAATGGCTAAATATCATGCAGTACATATTCCTTACTAGAAGGTTTTTTCCCTGGTCAATTACTGAATCTACAATTTGTGAAAGCATTTGTTCAGTACATTTTTAACTTTAGCTAACACTAAAATTTATTAAAAGGCGGGAAAAAAAAGTAAAAATTACTGGAGACTGCAAGTGAAACCTGAACAAAACAGAAACAGTTGTAAATGCTGTTGCAGTTCACAAGGAAAGAACAAGCAACAATGACAACAAATTAAGAATAAATTGGAATGAGCAAAGTCTTTCTTTGAATTGTAAAGGCTTCTTTTTATTACTTACATTTAATTATGCAATTATTCATATAAACATAGAATACTTCAGGATGAAAAGAACCTTTTGAGGTTATCTAGTCTTAATTCCCTGTTCTAAACAAATAGAAGAGATTGTTCAGGATTTTGCTCAAATTGGAGTATGTCCAAGGATGGATAGTGTCCCACATCTCTGGTCTAGAGACCTCCATCCTGTACTTGAATTTCACTACCCTCAAGGTAAAACTTTTTTCCCTTATATCTAATTGGAATTTGCCATGTTAAAGCTTGTGTTTGTTGCCCCTTTTCCTATTGCTGTGCGCTTTTGACAAGTCTGGATCTGACTTCTAGATCCTCCTGTTCCGTAGTTGCACCAGGGGAGATTTAGTTTGGCCATTAGGAAAAAATTCTTCACTGAAAGGGTTGTCAAGCACTGGAAAGGATGCCTAGGAAAGTAGTGGAGTCACGATCCCTGGAGGTACTCAGAAGCCATGTAGGTGTGGTACCGAGGGACATGGTTTGGTGGTGGACTCGACAGTGCTGGGCTTATGGTTGGACTCAGCGATCTTAAAGGTCTTTTCCAAGTTAAATAATTCTATCATTCTATGATTTCATGACAACCTTCTCTACACGAAACCAAAGTAATTCAACCACGTCTCCAAATTTTCCCTCTAATGCAGAAATTATGTAAAGGAGATGAAGTTATAAACTCAGTTATTATTTAGAAGAATGATGAAATTAAAAGGCATTTGTACTGGCTCTTTTCTTATAAAGCTGATACTTTAATATTGAAACTTAGTCATGATTATCTCTAGACTTGTCTGCACTTACTTGGCATCAGAAAAATTGTGACTGAATGTCTTTAAATATTAGTCAGGATCCAAGAACTTCTCATAGATGGTGGCATTAGAACCCCCCAAGCATTTTTTTCAGATGTCAGTAATTGAGCAATTTCTCTAGAAATGCAAGCAAGAAAAATAGGGCTGCTCATAATAAGCACTGAGATGATGTGTTTGATCACCTACTCAAGGTTTTCAGAACTTCCATTTCCTCATTGAAGTCTTAGCCTACACTCATCCTACATAATTCCAGCTGTTGGAACAAGGCATTCCAGGCTTCTTCTGTGATTGCTAGAGAAGACCATGAAGCACTTGAGATCCTTTGTGGGTCCATTTTCTATGGAGAGGGGCCAGAGTACCGTATCTTTTAAATTATATTTAGAGATCCTAAATTGCATTAGAATCCTAAAGGCAGTAGAATGAATCTGGACAGAGTTGCTCAAGATCTGCAAAAAAGTTGTTCCTTGGATATGACCCAGTAGTCCAATAATTCAAACAAACAATATTTTTGCAATTGTTTTCCTGAATTCTTCTCTTTTAATCTCCAAAATGATAAATGGGGGAAACCTACTTTCTACAAAACCTATCAGTCTCGTCAAACTACAGAAACTAATGAGACTGGGGCCCCGAGAGAGCTACTTTATATGTATAAATGCTCCTTACAAAACAAGTTAAATATTTATGTCCAGAAAAAATTAGGCAGTTGCCTTTCTTCAGCAGTTAAGTTCATAGCAAGTTTACATCATTTACATATGAATATATACCCTCAGAAGACCCCCAAAGCTAAATCCATTGAGTCTATGCTTGTCTGAATGCATGGTTTAATTCACCAGCCTACGCCTGTCTAATTTTTTTTAAGATGTTACTAATCTAACTGGTTGTCAGCATCTACCTGAAACAAGAATATCTGTGCTGTAGTATGGCTATTGATCTCCACTAATTATAAAGAAAGCCTGGAGTGAACATCTCAGATGCAGATGTTTACACTTGGCAGGATGAATCACTCTCCACTAGCAATGGAGATAATCACCAAAACCTCCTCCTAATTCAAGTAAAATCTTTCTGAATAATAAAATATTTAGTTTTCATTACACTATAGATCTACTTTCATCTTTTGCACAACTTGAATGTGGTAGCCTCTGTGTCGATGCAAGATTCCTTTCCAAGTTCAGGATTTTTCAAACCCTACTTCTAAACTACAATGAAATCTTGTGGGGTTTTTGTTGTTGTATTTTTTTATTGTTTAGGGTTTTTTTTGTTTGTTTTGTTGGTTTTTTGTTTGCTTTCATTTTGTTGTTGATGTTTTACTTTATTTTTATTTGGCTATCCAGAGTGGAAATTGGAATACAGAATGGAAGACAGAGAACTGCTGGTCCTGAAAATTATGAGTCTTGAAGGAGGACGTACTGTTTAAATCTCATCATGATTCTACAGATCTTTTCTTCTTTGAGTATAGCTCGGTATTCTCATTTGCAGGAAGGAAATAATGACAATATCTTCTACCATTTTAATTTTTACAAGGGTACACCATCAGGTTTGCTTTGAGACTTTCAGATGGGACTGATGAAAATCCAAAGGATTATGATTGAACAGAATAACATTTAATGTCTTTGAGATGCAACTGTCCCAGAAACAGAAAATCCAGGGTGTTAAGACAGTCCTAATTTCCTCCAACCTTTATACTCAGTCCAAGTGCAAAATCATTTTTGTTGACAACTCAGATGAGCTGAGGTCAAAGTTTAAAAGGACTGCAATTTAAATCAACATGAAGAGTCCTCTAGAATGCTGTGCCCTATCATTGTGACTTCTTCTGCTTAAACAAGATTAAATTAAAAGTAATTCATTTTGAGTCAATGGTGTTATACCAGCCTAAAACAGCAGTAAGAGAGGGCAAGGTGATAAGCATCTACCCGCCAGCTGACACAGTTTGTGAACAGATGGTGCATTTCACAGCTCTCCCTCACTTCTCATATAGAAAAAGAAGGTAAGAACCAACCCACAAAGTTTTAATTCAACTTGTAAGATAAATCAGCCTGGCAAATACAGAAAATTTGGGAATTTTACATAGCCATCTTAATCATACTGAAAAAATGTTCGGTTCCTATATATGATCTTACGTCATTAAAGTATTGCTCACCCCTTGACAGTATGACTGAGAAACAAATCTGTAATTTAAATGTTAACCTCCTTAAATATATAGGTATAAATATACTAGGTACGGGTTTTGCTTCAAGTCAGTAATACAGTGCGCTTCTAAATGTAACAACAACACAATTTTTAAGCATGCCTTATAGTAAAGCAACTTTCAGTTTGCCAAACACTTATGAAGATATAACTCATTTAACCTAGCATATATTGGAGGAAGTTACTCAGATATTTGCTTTACAAGTTTTCATATTGCACACTAAATAAAATCAGCTGAAATCTAGACCTTACTATATTTTACTTGAATTTATATACCTGTAAATAACATATAGTCAAACCATCGCAATTGTCTGAAGACACTTAGGCAAAAGCTGTAAAATACAGGAATCTGTGCACTTTTAATGTTTTAAATTTATTTTTGTTTTTAATTATAGCTGTTGGTAAAATAATTTAACAGGGGAATTAGCGCAGTAAATGTAAAATTAGTCTATTTATTGTCCCACTGTTAAGCTACTCAAGCAAGCTCGCAACCTGGAGTTACACAGACAAAAAATTGGTCTTTCACATGCAGATTCCAGGTTAATTATCACATTTTATGTCATTTTGAATATCATTCCCTCAACAAACTCCCCTCTATACATAAGTGAGCCAGTTGCTAATTTTTTCATTTTACAAGATAAATTTAGAGAGAAATTTTCTCTGGATTTAAAGTAATCCAGTGACCTATCTGTTCCACAATATCCCCTCAGTGCTGATCACTATCTCTAATTCACCATAATTACGGAATTATACCAATTCTGATTTCCTGTTGCCAATTATATCACTTTTAAAAAGAGCTTCCCTCTATGCCACCAAAATGCTTTCACATAACTGAAGTGAGATTAGGGGCACTGTACAGTTGGGCATTACATTTTACCAATTCTGTGCAAAAAAAATTTAATATCTCCTGCATTACGCAAGAAGAATTACATGCAAAAGACAGTTTTGTAAACTCATCAAAGGATGTGCTTAGGATCTAAATTAAATTTTACCTCAAAGCATTTACTTCTGAAAAGAACAACCTCAAGTCATCTTTAACAGCAGCAACTGCCATAAAGTTTTCCCAGTGAAACATCAGAGAGCTATTAACCTGCTTTTCCTTTCCCAGTGAAAAGACCAAAGTTTGCTAGGGTAGCTAAATTTGCTACACAAGTTCTTGGCTTTGCAAAGGAAGCTTCGAAACTTGTGTCTGGTTCCTTAAAGTAATAAACAGTAGTAATAAAATTTGCACACAGTATTCAACGCTAGAAAAGCTACCACCTGTCAGGGAAACAAGATTTATATTAATTGTCCCTAGTTTTCTTTCAGACGGGAAGGGAAACATCACTGGTGAAAGTTTTGGTAGCTTTGAAACAGGACTTTCATACTTCCACAATCTCATTCAGATCTCCTATTAATTGATACAAAGAGGATCAGTGAGTCATCAGTGAGGAATATCTATCCATCACTACTGACCAATCTCCAATAAATGACACTGACCAGAAGATGGAGTGGTCTGCATCCTATACCCAATTCCTCAAGGCCACCTAGTCATCTGAAAATAGGAGTACTTCATCAATCAGACTATGGACCACCTCTGCTGAAAAGGCTGTGATTGCACTCTATTTGGCATTGATTTATAGAGTATGCATTGCTGCCTTTTAGTGTCTTTCACTGAGATATGACAAGACCCCACATGGAGCTGGTAAAGAGCTTTAAATGAACAAGAATAGCAATATATGCAGGATCCCTGGAGGCCAAAATCTTCATATGATCCTTCTTCTGCCCTTTACTATGAGAGCTCTGACATCTTGACAGCTTTAATAGATACCCAAGAGGCAGAACAAGAAAGGAAGATCTTCATAGTCCATCTTGTCTTTTTTTTTTTTTTAAATGCTGAGGGATATTAAAATAGTGCAGCAGTAATACCTGGGGCCAAAGGAAAATGGTAATGACACACTGCTTTAAAATAAAACAGTAATCTTTAGGTAGTGACACAAGAAAAACACCAAGAAATTCAGTTAGCAATATCCCTGTTCATCTCAAGTTCTTATCACAGAAAAAAGATCTATTTTTTTGATTTATAATTTCAAAGATTAAATCTCAGTTATATATTCTGTGATTTAGTTACCTGTTTAATTTTACATATTCCACAATTTACTTTTTAATTTTATCTGTGAAATAGGTTTTATAATTGGCCTGTTGTCAATATATAGCTTCATAACATTCTAGATAAAGCAAAGAAAAACAGTAACAGGGAATATAGAAAATAAATGCCTGTATAAACAGGCATTATCCACAGATAACAATGATAAATATATAAATAATAACACCTATTTTTAATCAGAAAGTACTTTAGAAAAATGATAACCCAGCACTACTGTAATTGAATTAATGGAAGTTTAGCATTTGAGTTCAAGTGGACCAGAGTTTGCCTTTTCACAATGCAAGATAAATGTTAAGGAACAGTTAAACCACCTGTAAATGGACCACCCCTGAAAAGAAACATGATCATTGCTTTATAGATGACGTTAACTCTAGGACTTTAGAACAGGAAGGAAATTATTTTTCTCAGGTGACTAAGACAACACATGCAATTCATTCTGCGAACGCTATAGTCAATTAAAAAAAGATAACAAAAAAATATCCCCCATTTTCATGTCTTTTCCCTCCACCCCCAGATCTAGAGAAAGAGTTCAAGATATAGATGAGACAGGAGGTTACTCACCGTCGAGGAGTCACTGCTTCCGGTCTCAAGCGTAGCTCCCTCAGCACAGGTGGGTGGGTGGGTAGAAAGTTGACTAGCCCTGCCCCCATCTATGACATCACACTCTACCTCATAAAAGGTAGTGAAAGTGCTCTGAACTCCAGTCTGATTTCCGAGAGATACAGAAAAGAGATAGTGAGAGAGAGAGCAAGAGAAATATTGTGCCGTAGCGTAGTGGTGAGGAGAGAGGGAAACGTGTGCTGAAGGAGCTATGCTTGGTCAAGGAAACAGGGACCCTTCCACGATGAGTAACCCCGCTGTCTGGTGGTTCCTCTCACTTGCTCCCATAGCACAGGTTAAGCATGCAAGCCCTACAGTGTTTGATGATTGGGAAAGGATAAATTTTGGTATCTTTTGATGAGAACCAGAGAGGACAGAAATTTCTATCCCTTTTAAAAGCTGATTGACATCAAGTCAGGTGTGAATTTGGTCAAAAGACTTCCAAGTAGAATTATTTTGCATATGGTTTTGAACAATAGAACTGCACAAAACCACAAATACTGATGCAAGCAGCTGAAGTACCAGTGACTGAAACTGGAACTACACTTGTGTCCACCAGTGCTGATTAAACATTACACAATCCAAACCCCTGGGCTAACCCTTGAAGAGTAAGCCAGAGGGTAGACCACCTGGAAAGAATTACGTTTTTTTCCCACTGAAAATGAGAATGGGCAAACTGTGCTGAAAGAACAAGTGAGGGAAGTATAAAAATTCTGGGCATACATTTATTTACAGAGCACACTTCAAAGTTCCAGAAAATACCAACAAAAATTGCAAAGAGGTGATGCTTTTAAAAAATGTGCATTTTTAAACAATGACATTACAGGCTGAAGCACACTTTTTTTTCAAAAAAAACTTCCCAAGAGCTGAAACCGGAAGGCTTAAAATGGGATATTTATTCTAATTTATTGTAAATGGAATTTTTATCATCTAAATTCTGGAAAAGCAGGTTTGAGAGTAAACATAATTGCTTATATTATTCACTGGGATTTTCTTAATAACCTAGCTAGATACTAAATTTAAAAAAAATAATATATGCTGCTAAACCTAATACCATTGAATAAAACTGCTCAGAGAATGGGGAACTATACAGTGCCAGTAAAGAGTGTTAGCATAAGATCCTGCCTTCTGGAGGAAAAATGAATGCTCCTTAAGTCTCTTTTAAGAGTATGTGTTACAAGCACACAGAGTTAATATTGACATTTTCCCTTAGGCTTTTTGTGGCTACAAGGATAATGTAAATTGTAATCTAATCATGATTATTTTTTCAATCTTAGGAATGATTAATGTGTATTCCCCGCTCTGTTTGTGTGCTCTTTGTTTTTCTCTCCTATTGAAAAAAAGAAAGAGTGTGACTAATGTCTAGTACCAGTCACTTCACCTAACAACAGAAGTCAAGTGTTTTTCTTCTTAACCTTCAAAACTTTTATCATAACCTAATCCTGAAATATCTACAGATGCTACTTTAAACCAGTATGTTTGTGAATTAAAAAAACTCAACAAATCAGCTATTTCATTGACTAAATGAAGAGCTATTGTGACTGTTAGAGATGATATATAACTTTAGGAACACAATGCAAAACTAGGCTGCATCTGAGTAATACAGAATGATGATAGTGCTGTGAATTTCAGTTCATAATTGAATTAAACACATCTGTCTCATTTCTCATTACATCATCTTGATTTCAAGCTACTTGTATGTTATGAAGATAAAGAGGAGGTAAAACACCTCTGGTTCCTTGTATTGCATCTAACCTCATTAACATGTACATCTACTAGTCTGCAAAGAGAGAGGAAAAATAAAACTTTTAAAGGCTTTTATGGTTAAATGTACCAGGTAGAATTCAGTTAATTCATGACTTAGGTAACCTATGACTTGACTATTGCACCACAGTTGTTTTTGCCAAATAAAGTAGGAATGTATTTTGAAGTCCTGTGAGCACTAGACCTTATGGAGCCTAGGAAAGCTTGCTCATTCTGATAAAGAGAAGTATCTTGAGAGGATATATCCTTAAATAAGATAATTATTACAGTTGCAGTAGCAATTCTAATATCTCCTAAAAAGAAATAAACTGTCTTTTATTCAAATAGAAGACTATGGAAGTAGAACAATTAAATTCCAGAAGACTGAATATGGCCAAGAATATTCTCCAGTAACAACACAAGATGCGAAATGTGGTAGATTACTTCCTCATAATGTGACATAGACAGTTTGATAGATTAGGTAGCAGATAATACACCAGATGTTATTTTGGGCTAGCACTGCTCTAATCTGAAAACTTGCTTTGACCTCCTTAGTGTGATATCTGTAGTCCAGAAAGAGAAAATTAAAGGAAGATCAAAAAATGTAAGACTGATTTGTGAACATACACTAGAACACATTACTCACCAAAACAGTAAACAAAAGCAGAGAAAGAATATACCTGACTGGAAATTTAAATACGTATATACATTCAAGAAAGGAGAGAAATATTCCAAGTGTTCCCAGGAATACAGCGAAGATTAATTAAATGAATGCAAGTAAATGCAGAGACAGTAAATGAACAGCATAAGGAAACTGCAAGTACAGATCAAGTCGATTTAATCACTCGCACCCAGGCACTAGAAATCAAGTTATGAAAAGAGTCCATGTTTAACAGCAAAGATCTGTTCAAAAAAACAGCAAAATGCTTGCTTTCTTGCTCAAAAAGATGGACTGATGATGGGAAATGTGCGGTCACCACATAAATACCAGTGGCTGCTGGCTATAAAGTTTGAACATAGCAAGACTCTGAAAAGCTGAGGAGTATCAGCCACTTAGAAACTTTATATGCACTACTGCTATACCTACAGAAGGTAAAAAATGGATATATTTTTAGGAGTTGAAACAACAGCTTGAAAAGGCCATGTAAAAATGCCAAGCTGACACATACCACAAAAGTTTGAGACCATACCGGAGACACGCCTCTGACCCAAAGGTGTCCTGTTGCTGTAGTGGATCAGCTTGATGGATGAATGGAAAAACTTTTTTTGTTCCCTAGTTGTCATAGCTAAGGAATGATGAAATGTGTAACATTCCACCTGAGACTGAGTAAAGTTGTACCTTTTCTAATTTTTTGACAATGAAAACATTGAATCCAGTTGCAAGTATAAAAATGGATGAAAGTGTTTCTGCAGTCTTTTGGATTGGATATTGATGCTTTAATCCAGTTTTATAGAGTTCTAATGCGGTCTTTGACAAGATTTAGGACAAATCACTTGTATGCTTTGTCTCACTTTCTAATTAATATTACCTACCAACTAACCTAGTTCACAGGGTATTTTGAGGATGTATTAGCCAGAATTAGAAAGAATTGATGTTGAAAAAAAGCATTTGAGCATATTTAACAGCAAGAGGTTAGGATTGATTTTTCTAATACTGGATAGTTTTTTACTTTCTTTCCATATCAGTGTCTTGAATATATTATACAAAACAAACCCTTTTTGTTGATGCAGCTGCTTATCACTTTTTTGAGATTAACGATGCGATGTGAGAAGAGACATATTTTTCCTTTGCTCCTATGTGTTTCATAAATAATAATAGTAATAATAATACGTTCTAAGTGTGGAAGAAAATATTTCAGAGGTTAAAGACATAAGACAATTTTTAACATTCCTCATTCAGTTTGATATCTTCCTAAAAGCTATTATAAATTCCTCCATTTAATGGAAATATATTCCCATTGTGAATTTTATTAAATACTTTGTTGTAAACTGTTTTGTTCAATATTTCCAATTGATTCTGGTCATGCTGGAAAACCTGTTCATGTTTTCCCTTGAGGATATGTCTTCTTGTCTGTGTTTCTCTGTTACTCATCTGCAGCTCAGGTTGTCAAGGGCTATAATTAAAGTCAAAGAAACTGATGAGCCTGAATTGAAGTTGTTATTCTTTTAATACATGCAAAAGCATCCTCTGACAGTACTTTTAGAAGTGAGCTTAAGTCTCACCACTATTCAAATACAGAAGTTAAATAATGGCAAGAGCTAAAAGATGTACTTCTGCATAAGAAGCACAGTCCAAAATCTCCTATTGTGTTACATCTGTCATTATACAAATTCAGATCTCCATAATTCCACGTCCAATAAACAAACCTAATTTTTATTTAAAGCCTCAGGATGTACCTCTCAGAAAATCTATGCTGTTCATTACGGAGGCCAACTGAGAACACCCCGGGGGAAAGGAATTCTTATTTAACATAAACCGGTAAGCTTTGGTCCCAAACCACCTCCTTTAAAGGCAGTAAAAGAGGAAAATAACTGAACAAGAGATAGCATTGAAGTCCTCTCTTCTTTTATAGTAATTCATATAGGAATAGTCCTTTAGGACTATTAGGTACGTTAAAATAGTCTCTAGGCCTTGCTAATTATTGCAGAGCTGGAGTTTGAGTATCAGAATCCCATAATAGTCCCATTTTCTTCCCAGCATGGCCTGGAATAGGAAAACGAGCTGAACTGAAGCCGTAACTGCTATAGCAGGCAAGCTTTTCTTTACTACTTTTAAAACAAATGCAGTATGTAATGAAGCATATACATTAGTATTTTCTTCAATTTTCTAATCTTTTTCTATGATTGTATTTGTTTCAAGCCTCTGTCTTGAATCCATAACAGTTTGTTTTGTTCTCATGGAATTAAGTGGCTTAACATTACTTGGTATCAGAAATACCCTTCTTTGCAGCAAACTCTTCTAATGAGAAATTTCAGTGTAATCTTTAGAAATTCATGAATATTTGTTACCTGACAAAGCACAAGAGCATGTTCCCTGTAGCCAAATTGTTTCTTAATAAGGATAAAAGTTTGATGTGTCTAAATTTTAACTGACTAAATGTAGATGTATAGATGGTGTGCATGCTTCTTGTCTCCAGGAATATGCTCTGATGAAGACAAGTGCAGTGTGATTTTGCTTTGCAAATGAAATTCTAGATAACATCTTTTCATTGATGCAGGACATGTTGTTTCATATTTATGTGCATGTGTGTTTACATGTGCATTTATATACTATGAGATATTTTCTTAATCCTGAAAATAGCCTTATATCAAACCATTATATCTTCAAAAGACATGATGATATTTCATAAAAAATATTTTCTGGTTGAATTTTTCAGTTATGTCTTAAGCTTCATTCATCTGCTTTTCCTTACATGATGTAAACTCTGCCCACTACCAATCCACCTTTACTCAGCTGCTTTTAAGAAATAACCTCAACGAAAACAAAACAAAAAATAAATCAATCAACCTTTCCAAACTCTTCTGCACTATTCTTTATGGGGATCGCATGATCCCCCAGGTACACAATGCTCAGGATATGTGCTATTGTGCAATCCAGCAACAGTTAGAAAGGCAAAACCATGTGAACTCCCAGATGTTGAGATAAGATCCTATGGGATCTTTTAATTAGCTGAATCAAAACACTGTACAAATGTCACTGGAAAGAGATCTCTGGCTGTCTCTTGTACAACTTTTGACTTGAAATGAGCTGATTACCAACATTAGATCCAGTCAGCTGCTGCGCTGTCTACCTGGGGCTTGAGTCCTTCCAAAGGTGACAACTGTATAAACTCTCTGGACTTCTGGTGTGCCAATTCCCCTTTACTGGGAAGCAATAGGCAAGCTTCATCTTATGAAATAAATCTTTATTATTTAATTATTGTTACATATTTGGAAGAGGTATCATAAATGGCTTTAGAACCATATAGTTACATCTATGTCTTTCTTTTTCTATTAATCTTTGAGATGTTTCATAAGATAGATAGGAATGCTTCACTGTTTTAACTTTCAGAAAGCCCTAAGACACTGTTTCCATAAAATACATCATATATAATGAATATATGACCATGAGGGATTTTATTAGCACTCATTTTGATTAACCTGCATAACTCACTGATGCCTTTATCCTTTAGGAGTAGTAAATTGACTCAGTGTCAGGATGATAAGTTTTTTATGGTACCATATCATCAGCTAGTCCCTTACCTGGACAGAGTATCAAGGGATGCAGCCTATGCCAGAAGGAGTTGAAGACTCCCGTATTAGTCACGAATAGAAAAGCTCAGACAACTCTTTCCAAACAAAGGTTTACCAAAACCTGCATATTTATAGTATCACATGATTTATATAGCCATGTATTTTGGAACATAGTACACTATTATGGCTTTATTTCACCCTCTCATATATCAATATGTCTGAATATATTCAAACACATCTGCAGAGGTTACGTAAATATAGATCTTCATTCCAAAAGACAAAGCTGAAACATCTCCCTCTATTTTCATTTTCTTTGATTTCTTCCAAAACATATAACATGATCTAGTTGAACATACAATATAAATCAAGGTCTCGCACTTTCCTCACCTACTCCCAGCTGTCCTGTCCTGGAAGCTGTCTTTCTACAGTGGTAACTTCAGAGATGAAAGAAAGAACCTAAGTTTTTATTTTCTCTCCTTGCTTGTTCCAGTAGGAGAGTAGAGATTAATGTGCAGTTGAACCAACTTTATGGTGCTGACTTTATCTCAGTCCTTTCCCACTATGAAATTCTTTAATTTCATATTCCTATCTTGCTTTTGGTTTGGCTTTTTCTTCCCCTGATGCTTCCATAACTCATATTTCAAGTTCTTTGGCTTACTGATTATTGTCCTTCCCTTCACCCACTTTCAGTCTCAAGATAGAACTCTTTCCCACCAACCTAAACAAATATCTTTCTATTAGTCCCACCTTACATTATCTTCACAGCATTGGTACATACGACACACCATTTATATTTGCAAACTCTCTTTTTGACCATTCTAAATTCTTACTACAGTCTTGTGTGTGAAACAGTGGGTAAACATGAAAAGAAGCTTAAAAAAAAAAAAGAAAAAAAAAAATCACAAAAGTCAAATTCTATTCTTAACATAGTAATTATCTATAGGGTCCCTGGGGCCATCTTTCACTTCCCTTTACTAACTGAAGTATATTTACTTGTGTTATATCCACTTGTCATATATTACCATAACTCAAACCCTAGACATGCCATGATGTCATCTTAGACGTAGGACTGTATCTCTTTGTAGCGTGCAACTCCGAGCACTCATTGTCCAACAAACATGAACACCATAATTATTTAGGTATAACTGTTCTTACCCTCAGCTCCAAGTAAACTGAACTGTTAGCAGACAAACCAGGAATTTTCTATTAGTGATATCCATTAATCAAGCACATCTAGATCTCAACTTAGGTGTTTTTTACCGAAAACGCTGTCAGCTTGCCAGTCCAAGAAGCCCAGACCAGGAATATTTACAAAACCTGGTTTGTCAGACTGCTTCTGTGAATAGAAAAGCTTCCTAATAGTAGATATTAGAATTACTATTCATAGTAGAACTTGTTTTGTTGCTAGCCAAGTAACAAGGGTAACCTTTTTGCACCCCTGAGCATCTTGAAGGAACTCAACAGTTTTATCAATATGCCAACTCTCCTTTCAGCAAACTTTCTTTTACATAATGCTAAATTCTTGCCTGCTTCAGGAGGATTTAGATTATTTACCAAACTCCAAATCAACATTTTCTCCATACTCAAGCATTTTAAATGCAAAGGTTCTCTCTGATTGCCTACTTGAAAACAAACAAAAGAAAAACTCCAGAAAGACTTTCTGATGCAGGGAAATGAAATACCACACCAGCGGCTCTTAAGTAATTGCTTATGAGCAGGCGGCTCTTAATCCAAACTTAATGAAAGGCAGCCTTACTCGCTTTTAATAGCAAGTGAACTTCAAATTACCTGACTTTTCTTTTGAGTCTATAGAATTAATAAGTAGAAACTTGATACCTCACTGCCTATATGCATACCAACCTGCTTTTACAGCATGAGGTAGTTTAGGGTGATTCAGCCTTAAATGAAAGAAAAGTAGGACCTTTAAAACATTTTGTTTTACTAGATGTAAGATCCATAGGCAGAAATGACAGGGAAACTGTTTGCCAGCTCACATGAAATAACTGCTGGATGCACACTGTTAGTCTAATAAATAATGAGGCTCATTCTTTTCTGATGAGAACTCTTTTCAGTTACCTTACTCTTATCAGTGATGAAGAATAAACATACAGTTATTTTGTAATATATCCCATATCTGTTAAAATTTTTATGTATCCAGCCTCCCAGTCCAGATGTTATGGGGTCATATCCAGAGTTAACAAGGTGGCTCCAGCCCTTTTAGCTACCTTTTTCCCCCAAAGTCCTCACTTAAATTCTCTCCTAGATAAATTCACAATCTTAACTAAACTGTCTTGTATCTTCAAAATGTTATAAGAATCTGTCTATTAGAATGGTAGCTGAGCCTATTATGCTGAGATAAATGGACCTCTGAAAATAATTGGAAATTGGACCCAGCTAGAGTATGTTTGGAGTGTGCTTTGGCTATTGATTCAATATTTTTGGACAGTGTTCAAAGGTACATGGCTGTTACTCTGTATGACACTGCATATCAATCTGGCACAGAAGTTTAAGACTCTTTGGGCAAATTTTCTAATAATGGAGCTGATTATATCTGTAGAGTTCTAAATCAAACCTGAACACGATAGGGGGCTGCCTTGGATAAAGGATTTTCTTTGATTCTGTTCAATATAATCCTGCAGGAAAAACTGTAGCAAAGCTTCTAACATAAACAAGAATTAATAAAAAAAAAAAAAAAGCAAGCTTGAAAGCTTGTAGCCTAAATGGAGAGTAGGTGAGCAAGCTGATCAGCTTTAAAGAAGCGGTAACAGGACAAGTGGATATTTATCCTAGGGAAAGTAATTAATATATAGTTCTGTTTTATTGCAATGTCCTAGCTAACAAGAGTCAGATAGGAATACTAAGAATATAAAGTAGCTCTAGAATTAGAAGAATTCTGAATTTTTATCCAAAGAACAAATATCATGGTTAAAACCAACTCTATTCAATGAAAGAAGCTACCAGGAAAAGGCTATCTATCAGCATGAGCTAAGTATATGTAAATGGTATTTACTTTACTGAGAGTAGCATAAGCTCAGCAACTCAGAGGATTCATTCTGATACAACAGTGCAACTGATTATGAAGCAAATATACATTACATTAAATAAACTATGGCAGACAGAAAGAAAATTATTTTGAAGTGGTTTTAGTTTGTGATTTTATTAAAGGAGGTTGTTTATTCTTAGAGGGGAATTAGAAATAGAATATTTAAATTTAAAATTACAGAAATATACATCTGTTTATGGACCAAGGTCAAAGAGAACTTTATTAGGAACAGGGACATAATTTACACAGATTAGATATATTTTTAAAATCTTTTCCTTTGTTTAATATTATTTCCTTTTTACTTTAATCTAACTTACTCCTCACCTGTTTACTTTCTTCCTTTTAATCTTCTTCAAGTTTCCAAGGGTCCTCACTGAAGAACATATTTTTTCCTTATTTTACTTTTCAAAATTCAGTTGGAATCAGGAATTAAGGGTCTCACCTTGCAATATAAAGGGCCAAGTCAAAAGATAGTATAAACTGGCCCTGTACCATTGATATTAATGAGGTTAGGCTGATGTATGCTAACTCTCAGTTGCCAAATCTTATTTATCTGGTGAAAATAATTTTGCTATCTGCATGCAGGGAATTTGATGGGAAAGATCAAAGGAGGGAAAGAGCTGGGGGGAAAGGAACAGAAGAAAGGAAAGGGAAAAACAACAGTGGGTTCTTTCCTTTACTGAAATAATTTACACTTCAGGAGTGTGACATTTTCTTACTTTTTGATCTGTTTTTCTATTTGCAGCAAAGCCAATGATGCCAAAAAGAACCCCTTCATATGCTATGCTAGTATCAGATCAATCTATAGAGGAAAAAGCAAACAAGATCAGCTTTATACTTATTTTCAGAGATAAACCATACTGAACTACTGAATCTTGGGGGAAAAAGAAATAGAAGTTTCACCAAAAGATACAAAGCACTTTATATATTACATACACAGTATTTCTGAAGCTGTTGCAACACATTTTTCTCTAACAGAACTATAAGAACTGTGGGGTGGCATTCATCTGTCTCTCCAGTTTTAATTGGTTTTATGTCTCCTTCCTTTTTACAGAAATATACATATGCCCACACATAGGTTCATACATACATATGCATACATTCATTTAATTTATAAATATTGATTAATACTCTTAATAATGTAGAAATTCAAGCAGAGATTGTACTCCCCATAAGAGTTCTGAATCACATTGTGCTTTTTGTAAACACAGTAGTAAATTACAATACTGTAATAAGCACCTTGGTGCTTGATATTTACATCAAAACATTTAAATGTAGTGCATTCACATAAACTTACTTCTGTAGTAATAGGTTGGGAAGCTTGAATTCTGGGTTTCTGTTGCTCTTCTAACATTGTACTGTATGCAAGTTGCCAAATAATGGTATTTCATTTTAATGCAAATAAAATACTGTTTATTTGTAATCGGCTATCCAAGAGAAAATGAAGAAGAAGATGGAAGCAGAAGCAGCAAGTAGACAAGCAGATGTAGATGTGCACTTGGATACCAGATCTCTGGATAGCAAAGGAGCATACAGTACCCAGCACCTTGAAGATAAACAGCTTGAAAAACACTATCAGGAAAGCACTGTACCGATAACAAGATAATGGTCTCAGAAAGGGATCCACAGGAGTCTGACTCTCTACATCACCTCCTGTTCAGAGCACCAGCAGAAGCAGTGAGCTGGGCAATCTTAAAAAGTTCTGTGTGTCAGTACTACCAAGTCTTTGGAATGGACCCAAATAATTTCTGTGGTTGAAGCTAGTTTTGCTTTTGTCTGCAACTCAAACAGAAACACAATGGTGATGAAGCCTGGTAAGCAGCAGATGCTAACAATGCCAGACTGGAAATGATGAAGTCAAGCAGTTCGGCCACTTAAATTTCACAACGGATGGTGATGATCCAGTAACGAATAAATGCTAGAGATTCACAATGGCTTATTCAGCATCCACATACACTGAATAAAGAGACTTGAAAAAGAAACACACACAACCACAAAAGCCAAGCTGGTAGAAGCACTGATTTGGGTAATTGTAGATAGATGAATATGACAACTCAATGGGTATGAAAAGCTGGACCCAGATGGCAGTAGGTAAGAAAAGATCATAGCAGTTACTATGCAGCATAGTTGTCAGAGATACAAGGACAGATTACTCCATTAATGTCAGGAAAATGGAAGAGGATCTTTTCATTGCTGTGGGAAGATCAAGGTATTAAAATTACATATGTACATACGTCAAGAAGTGAAGACCAATTGCAGGACAGACACAGGAACATTTAAGCAGCTCCTTTTAGAATTGCATATATGACTTCAGAATGTTTGATCCAAGAAAGTCTGGCAAATGATTAAGACCTTCTATAGTGCTTTACAAAAAATCAAAATACTATGTAGTTGAGAACATTTGCTCTGACTGCTGATATGTTTGAGGAAGGCCAGTGATTTCACTGGGGAATCTTATGGATGAAATGAAGGGCACAAGTTAGTTATCCTAACAGTCTTCGTACTTGATTGGGCTTAAACAATGAAAGGGTGCTTTTTCAAAACAGCATTTGAAAACAATGTTGTTTCAAGTATCTTGGGTCTCAGAAATCACCATCATTTTGAAAACACACTCAGGAGGAGAGTAAAACATATCATACATTTGCTTACATATGGTCTGTATTTGAGTTAGAAGAACACAAAGGTGTCGTGGAGCTAATACTAGGTGATTAGTTAAAAGAACAAAATAAGAAAATCATGAAGAGCAGTAGTTGCTACTGCTTGGTTCTAGTAATCTCCCAGAGGCACAAAGTCCAACATTAGGAGAAGGAAAGAAAAAAATATGTTCATAATGTAGAAAACTCTTTGTTTATAATATCATTGCTGCTGTACATTCCTGTCTTTATTTCTAAAAAAGATTGTGTGTAAAACTTTTGTAGTGTTCATTGAAAAGAACTGACTGAAATAACTGGTTGGGAATTAGAGCATATAATCATTGTGCTTGCCAATAGTATTTGAAAACAGCACGTGCATCGGAATTAAAAATATTTTTCTGGCCTTCCAAAGTTTTTGCTAAACCTAGTGTGCATTGGAACCTGGGTAAATGAAATCCCATTAGTCATCACCATCTTAACAATATGCACTTCGCACAGAGCTGGCTTCTGCACAGAGGAAGGAAATTACCAGTACTAACAAAGGAAAGAATATTTATAATGAGTAAATATACAAAAGCTCCAAATAATTATAATATTCACGTCTTGGCAATGACTTTCTAGGCTATAAAATTTCTTTTCTTTTGGAATAATGAAGATTTTACAAGGTTAGTATAAACAAAGGGTAATTGGAAAATCAAATTGCTCTGCTCAAGTTATTGTAAAGTCTGGAATAATGGTGATAACATTTTTTAAAGCTTGCTTATTAATCACTGAACTTTTCTTTTGTACATTATTGACATCAAAAATGCTCCCTTTCAAGTGCTACATGGGAAACATAAATGGCTAAATACAAATACCAGCTAAATACAAATACCAGCTTACCCCTGATACAATAAGTTCTCCTCCCAGGTTCTGAACTTCTGCCTTCACTTTACTGCAGATATTGAGTTGGTGGCAGTAGAGGGCAATGCGCTGCAGGTAGGCGAGCAGATCCTGTTTGCAGGCTGAGTCTGGGCACTACACACAAAAGAAATATTTGATTAGATGTAGTGAGTAAATATAATTATTGAGAGGTAATCAGAGAAGATTGTTTGTATTAGATGGATCCATTTCCCTTTGTCTTCACATGAGACACTTGACAAAAAGTGAAAATTCAAATTCTACCTTTCATTTAAGTCAAAGCTTAAATGAATTGTAAACGGAATATGCACTATGCCTTTTTGTAAAAAGAAGGAATCTGTCAACCACTAGTAAGAGGCAATGACAGCTTGTGAAGGAGTTTCACTTACAATATCAGTCTGTAAAGAACAGAAGAATATACTAAGCAGAGAAAAGACAAAGTCTGACCTACAACTGCAGGTTGCCTGCTGAGTGTCCAGGTTAAGATATAACATGATCAGACACTTAGTATTGCTAACAGCGTATCTCCAATAAATACTCTTTGGACCAACCCAATAAAGTCTAACTGACAATGTTTTTTGCATGTATAGCTTGGGGAACAAAGATCCCAAAGATATCTTTTTAGCATCTTACACAGTTTATGCTCAATTTTTGTCAAATATTATCAGGGCACTTCAACAAAAAATGACAGAATTAAACACACACGAGTCAACACCACCACAGCTTCTGACTTGAGATGACTGCTCTAGCCCCAACAGCTAATGCTGGGAAGGAATATGTTTGCAGTGAAGTAGTTGCATATACTGTCGTCTGTAACCCTGAAAACAGACACTTTACTCTTTTTTTTCCCCTTAAAACTAACAACAAACAAAGCTGGAGGTTCATTGTTGCTGTTAGGTTTAATCTCCTCTATACTTATGGCAATGCTATAAAGCCTCCCTTTCTCAGACAGTTGCCACAACTTTCAGGCATGAATCTCTGAGAGGCCTCTTCTCCCTATCAGTGACAATTTAATACAAAAATATTTATCCTAATCTTGAAGTCTATGAACTGAAAGAAATGAACTTTAAAGCAATACTTCTAGAGAGCTGACAAGGCTTTAAATACAAGTACCTTGGAGCAAATGAAAATGTAAGATTTCTCTCATTGGAACAGTAATTAAAAATACAACTGTCCATAAAAAGTTTATATTGCATGAGTGTCTCCAAAGTTATGTAAAATACCATTAAAGCACAAGCATTAAAACAAACATTTCATTTTCACAGTGATTTTACTGCTTATTATTAAAGTGTGCATGTTACAGTCTTCTGAAATCTAAAATGTGACTCAATGCTATCTAAGCATAGCAACTCTCTTTGTGTTTCTTTCTTTATAATATTCCTCCTCTGCAAATATTGTAGACTAGGAATTTCATAAGCTGATAGATGGATTTCTCCTTTCTTACGCTAAAATTAACAGATGCTACATTTGAAGGATTGGAAGGGGTTAACTATAGGAAAAATACTTGCTGATAATGAAGAAAACCTGAACCCAAAATTTCTGAGGTTATAGGAAAATGGGAAGCTTCAGTTTTCTCACCACTCTGGCCTGTATTCCCTTGCAGGATGTTACACACTATTACATGGTTACTAGAAGAAGAAAAGCATTTATTTTGCAGAGAAAGGCTAGATGCAAGGATCTTAGCAGTTCCCAGTTCCAGTAAAATTTCTTCTGATGAGAATGAAAGGAAAGAAACTAAAGGAAGTTTACCAGGAAAAAAAATAGACAAATTTAATTTGCCTAATTCAAAATTAGCTACTTAGAACCTGGCTTTGAAATTTGGCTCTTAACTTTTAATATGATATTTTCTCTTGCTCTCCAGATGGATAGCTAATCCAATCTGAAAGAAAGGAGCTTAATGTAGCAAGTTCATCTTTCCAGTTGTGACATGAATTTGGGACTGAGGACACAGGCCCTAGAACATGGAGCAGGGTGCTATAAAATGAAAGCACAATACTCAACAAGAAGAAGAAAGAGAGTCAGGGAATCCTAAGAAAGAAAAGTGCCCTATCAAGGGAAGCTTGCTAGAAGAAAAAGATGAAAAATATATCAGGATTTCTAGGCATATGGCAAGGGTAACAGAGCATCCAAGTCTCTACTGCTTTCATGACAGCGAACATATCAGTCTGGTTCTAATACAATCAATCCAGTCCAGAAGTGAAGCTGTGGAACAATTCAGGCACTTCTGAGGTTTAGAGACACATTTATGTCTTTCCTGCACTGAAAAATCCAAAGTGATTGGTATGGAAGAAACAACTTATATTCAGTAGGTAGATCAGTATCCAGGCAGTGATTTTCAGCAGGTAATTTTCTGCCAAGTAAAGCCGACTCATTGATAGATTATGTTATATTTCTGCTCATTTTTGTTGTTACCTGATCAGCTACTGCCCGTGCCAATTTATCCATCCTTGATCCTGCCTCTGCAATCTTCTTGGCTGCATTAATGACATCTGATGTATTCTTCAGGGGGCCTTTACCTCTGTGAAATAAAATATAATGATGAAAAATGTAAATAAATTATGAAAGGCAACCGTTTTAGTAATGCTGTTTAGTGTTTGATTTTTAAATTATAGCATGAATGACTTCTTAATTTATTACTTTTTTTTTTTTTTACCTTTAAACTACTTTATAGTAGACTGTAATTATGAAATTGCTACACTTCTCTCTTTCAAAAGGCCTCACTAGCAATTTAGTCTGAAGGCACCTTCAAGCTCGTGAGCTGTACTTACCAGAATATGTTTGTTACGCCAACATTCTTTCTGGAATACACAACTATCTCAAAATTCTGTTATTCCCAAGACAGTGCTGAATGTTAAGCCTGTCAAGTCTAGAGTAAGGATATCACATTTCAGAAAACCTTTTTTAGTAGATTTTTTTTTTCTGAAAATGAAACATGAAGCACAATCCTTGTTACACTTAAATGTTACACTTAAAACATGTATAATTAGCTTTTAGACCAATCTTTTACTGTGCTTTTAAAATGATGCACAAAACTCTGATTTTAGGCATTAAAGTTACCAAAAAGTCACTGCAGACTTTTCTGAGTTTGCTTCAGATTCAAAATTTCAATCCTACAATAATAAATTTTCTACTGCTCCTGAGAATGGCTCAGAAGTGAGCTGACGTTCCCTTTTTCTGCTTTTATACTATGTGAAGAAACATAGCTTCAGACAAGACTGACGGAAAAGCACAATATGATCAAACTTAAGGGGTTTTTTAAACTAAAATTGGAGATATTTTTTCTAAACACAATGTAGTATTTTCTGCATTTTTTAATCTATAATATCAAGAATAACATACTGAAACACGTTTCTATTTTTATCTTCTCTCCATACTTTCATTTCCACCTTAAACAGATATTGAAATGCAAGTATCCCACTTTTGTTGAGCTTAACTGATACAAAAATCCTTCACAGTGACCTCGTATGCTTCTACCTCAATTACAACAGCAGATATGACTGTCACAAACTCCATACATTTGAAAAATTATTCTACTTTAACACTGCTGAGGTTACAGTCAACCAAAAAGGTGTGAAAGCCTTTGTTCTATTTTAATGGAATATATTAAACAAGTTTTTACTGAATCTGATGTATACCAAGGTGCACTTTGATTATTATTTTTTTTTTTAATTTACTTCAAAAGTGACAGTATTTTTCTCTCATTTTCATATCAGTTCTGTTCTTTTGATGGTAGAAAATGTAATAACAAAACTTTCAGTTTGATGTTAAATGTATCAGAGGTTGCCTGTGAGGTTGCAGAAAGAGTTCATATTCTCAGCTGTTGCTTTAGAACATTATTTCTTCCTTCCATGAAATGATGGCACTGTTTGGACAGATTTTCACTCTGTTTTGGGGCAGAAGATCAGAGACCCAAAGACAATGCAAACACAAAAGTCATTAAGATTCCTCTAAAATATCAGCCTTTACTGGAGGTTCTACACTGTCATTTGGTATACAGGAGTGGTGAGTTGACTGCAAAAAGAATACTTGTAAAAGCACAAACTGAGAGAAAAACAAATAAGCTGAGAGAATAACTAATTGAAAATAAGTATAATAGTAATCTATTAAAGTAAGCAAACTTTCTATATGCATAATTAAATTTAAAATGGATAAAAATGTTTGCTGTTGCCTATACCAATTAACTAACCATGCAAGTGCAAATAGTCAAGTTTTTTGCAAATTAATGGTATTTATACACCTCGCTATGTAACTATCTATCTGGTATGTGGAAACACTATATTGTCAATGCAGATTGTCTCCTCCAAAATGGGCTGAAGGCTCCAGAAACAAGGTGTGTGATGACTTAGAAATTAAGAGGTACATTTAAGCATCTTAGTGAGACAAATGAATGGATGTTTTATTTTATTTCTGAAGGAAAATATGTAGATTTTTGTCCAGTTTTGTCTAATCACATTTTGATAAATACCATTTAAACTCATTAAAAATAAACACTGAAAAACCTTTAATTTATTATGGTGATATACAATTCAAAGAATCTTGTATCCTCCCTAGTGTGATTAACAGTATGACTATATTTAAACAAAATAATTCTGTTTGTATTATATCATTAATGAATGGCCTTTTGATGGTCTGCAATTAGAAAAGAAGACAACATCAATAGAAAAAAAGAGATGAAAGAAAAAAAAATAGAAAAATTTTTAAAATCGCTACTAGCAGGCTCCAGTAAAATATTAGATCAAAACAGTTTCATTTAATTTGGGATTTTTTTGGAAAGAAGTTCTGTGTTCAAAATGATATAAATAGTTTTGCCATTATTTTTGATTGACACAAATTACATTGAAATGTTGAAAGTTCAGAGAGGCACATGCATTTAGATGGGTACTAAACAAAATGTCAGTTGAGTATCTGTAAGGTCACAGATTGTCTTTCCTGCTGAAATTCAACATGATCTGCAAATAAAAGAGATTTTCAAATAGGACAAAAACTTCACGTGATTAACCCTATTCTGAGAAATATCCAGAGTAGTCTTGACAACAGAACGGTGCAACCTATTCTGTTATTTATGATGCATGTTACCTGGCTTTGCATTTCCCAAAACAGCACAACATCATCTCAATAGGCTATAAACTGCAACAAAAAGGAAAGATCTTGGATGTCTGAAGAAGACCTCAGCACAAGTTGTTTTGTCCTTACCTAGTAAAGTCTGTCATTTCCATCATAATCATGCACATCTGTTTTGCCAAGACAATGATGTCATTACCACTGTCATCCCACTTGGCCACCTCCGCATCCAGTTTGCTTTTTTCCTGGTGGAATATCTCTACCTGCTCAGCAATCTTAGCTTTCTCCTCCTGAGGAAGCTGAGCCATGATAGCCTGGAGAGAAAAAGGGAGAAACTGGGCATGAAAAAAGGAGGCTGGAAACTGTATACAACCCCAGTGGTTCAGACACCATGCCCAACTTCTAGTTTCTTTTTATGGGCGTTGAAGATGCCAAGCAAATTCTAGGAAACATTAGATTTCTGTTAAGATGGGCAAAATCAAATTCACAGGATGTTTACAGTTCATCTTATACCTTTAAGAATGTAAATATTATATACATAATGCCAAGATATAGAATCATAGAATGGTTTGGGTTAGAAGGGACCGTAAATATCATCTAGTTCCAATTCCCCTACCATAGGCAGGGACATCTGCCACTAGACCATGTTGCTCAAAGCTGTAAGTTCTCCCCACAGCCTTCCTTCTCTTCTCCAGGATGAACAACTTCAACTGTCTCAGCCTGTCCTCATAGCAGAGGTGTTCCAGACCTTGGATCATTTCTATGGCCTCCTCTGGACCCACTCCAATTGTTCCATATCCCTCCTGTGCTGAGGACTCCAGAGCTGGACACAGCACTGCAGCAGAAGTCTCACCAGAGCAGAGGGGCAGAATCCCCTCCTTCAGCCTGCTAGCTATGCTTCTCTTGATGCAGCCTAGGATATGGTTGGCCTTCTGGGCTACAAATGCATGTTTCCAGGTCATGCTGAGCTTCTCGTCAACCAACACCCCAAGTCCTTGGTTTCTCTCAATCCATTTTCTGCCCAGCCTGTGTTTGTACTTGGGATTGTCCCAGCCCAGGTGCAGGACCTTACAACACTTGGCTTTGTTGAACTTCCCTGAGGTTCACAAGGGCCCACTTCTCAAGCCTGTCAAGGTCCCTCTAGATGGCATCCCTTCCCTCCAACTTATATACTTACTCCCTCGCAGCTTATTGGTGTTGGCAAACTTGCTGAGGGTGCACTTGATCCCGCTGTCCATGTCACTGACAAAGCTTTTAAACAGCATTGGTCCCAATACTAAACCCTGAGGAACACCATTTGTCACTGGTCTGCACTTGGATATTGAGCCATTCAAAGCAACTCTTTGAGTACAACCACACAGCCAATTCCTTACCCAGTGAGTGGCCCATCTGTCAAATCCATGTGTCTCCAGATTAGAGACAAGGATGGCATGTGGGACAGTGTCAAATGCTTTGCATATTCACCAGTCTATACCGGAAGATCTAAGAAAATTCCTGTTAAATCCTAATTTTCAGGAAGAACAGAATGAGTGAAATCTGCAGGAAATGGCAGACTGAATTGCCAGTATCTCCCCCGGTTTTGCCGATTGTCAGAAATAGAGGTTTTCTGCTTAACCCAACACTAAAATAAGCAATGACATGCAAGATAATACACTTGAAGTGAATTGTAATGAATGTACCTGTCAATAATATTTAGTGGTCTAATTGTCTCTTGGAAGATACACAAAAAGGCACTAAGCAGGTTGATACTAATCTGCCTCGACAGTATCAACAAAGCAGAAAGTTCCCCACCCCTCCAAAAGAAACAGAAAAATGAGAACCCTGCAAAATTATAATAATTACTTTTGAAGATCAAATGGACACTTTCAATAATGATTTCCAAGTTGAGCTACTATTTGGCTTTAAGGGTTCTGAAGACCACATTATGCATTTAATGGGGTGTGACACATGTTTAAGTGTCATTACATTTTTTTTTTGTTTATGTCACTTTCAATCAGCTGAAGCCTTTCTCTACATATTCTTAAAATGCTCTTGGCTTTTAAAAATTCATAATTGACCTTTTCCAGAACTGAAATTAAAAAGGTTATAAACAGTAGATCAGAAAATGAGAAATTTGCAAGTTAATCAAATTAAAATTCAGCACATGAGTTTTAATTAGGCCTTATCAATGCAACTCAGCAGTTTGGAATGGGAGCATATTAGTCTTTCCACACAAAGATGCAGTGTAAGTCAAGCTGATAAATAAATATATGAAATACACATGAAACACTAGAACAGATGAATTAA
>JANHFX010017983.1:0-14024 GCA_027560015.1 Chloroceryle amazona | reverse complement strand
ACACAAAGATGCAGTGTAAGTCAAGCTGATAAATAAATATATGAAATACACATGAAACACTAGAACAGATGAATTAAGAGAATGTGGTAGGACTAGTAAAAATGGACTAGTAAAAATTGGAAATCCAATCTATATCTGTCTTGCATGCGGTTTCTCTCTGTGGGCAGCTTCACCTGCACACCTTTTAAGCTGGTGTACAGAGTTTTACCATTTCTGTTCCAGCTGCTGGTGTGTTTTCAAAGAAGCTATATCCTATAGCAAATGCAGCTCATATATTTAAGTTTTATTTCTGTTGAAGATGAACACTAATCTTTCTACTGAAATACTAATAGCTTTATGGAGCAAGCATATTATTAAACAAATCCATTATATTCCACAAATAAAGAACCTTTTCTGCAGAAAAGCTGGAATAAGTAAGATACTATTCTGCTTAGTAGACTGATTTCAATGAGTCACTCAAGAGTGTGGACTGGGTGGCTTCTGCTTAGCATCTTTTCATTTTAGGTTTTCATCGTTCGTGGCTTCTTGTGACATATTGCATTCTACGTTATTCAGGAATGGAACTGTCTTTATAATATATTATGTTTATACAGAGTGTAGCTGATCAAAGCAGAAGGTTTTAAGTGCTGCAGTGATAATAACTGCAATAAATGTAATGCAATTTAAGACTCCTAAGTCCCTAGGTGAACTAAACTCTTAGCAAAAATATTACTGCAGTCTTTACTTAGTTTTCAGATGAGGAAAGTATGATATGCTACCCAATCCTAAATAAAAACCAAAAAAACCCCATCCAAAAGACTGTGAAATAACTGTATTGTATGTCAATATTTTTGTACCTGAGACTTACTTTAGCAGGCAATTCTTTGAATATATCAAAGAGGATTTTATTCTCTTCAAAATATATGTCCCCAAAAGACAGTCATCTGCATCCAGAACATAGTTCTGTCATGGATCTCAGGGTAGGGTCCAGCTATCATTCTGCAATTCTCCTGACTGCATGGTTTTCGATGCCAACTCCGGTTACCCAGCTCTCTGGAATGGGACCTACAATCCGTCTGTTCTTCATCTCAGTGATAAATAATTATATGATATGTCCTTGGTATACAAGGACAATTTTTGTCCTTGAGTTGTAGTGATAGGTTTGTATTACTCTACTGTTTCTTTTCAGGGTGTAAAATGTTTGTGTCAAGCCTTAACATAATGTGGGACTTCATATAGCAGCTGAAAATTCCTCTCTCCTGGTCCTTCAAAATGATCATTCTAAGTATTGCTGCCTTTTGATCTTCAGGTTCTCAGCCCTACACTTCCTCTTCCAGAATTCAAGGTAAGAAGTCACTGTTCCATTTCCCAGCATTTGCTAAATCATTTGTGTGTATGTAGGAAGCTTTTCACATAGTCCATTATTTCACTTTTAGCACTTATTAGAAGAAACCACAGCCATGAAAATAATTCAGGTGATTTCCAGTTCCCCACTGGCTCTCTGCTGGAAAATTTGAAGGCTTTTTTTTCATGCTTTCTATCCAATCAAATACCTTTTCATAGAATCATAAACAGTTTGGGTTGGAAGGTACCTTAGGAAGCCATCCAGTTCCAATCCCACTGCACTAAGCAGGGACATCTGCAACTAGAACCGCTTGCTCAGAGACCTAGCCAACCTGACCTGGAATGTTTCCAGAGATGGCACATCTACCACGTCTGTGGGCAACTTGGGCCAGTATTTCACCACACTCATTGTATAAAATTTCTTCCTTCTTTCTAGCCTGGATCTCCCCTCTTTTAATGTAAAACTAACACCCCTTGTCCTATCCCAGCAGGCCCTGCTCAAAAGTCTGTCCCCATCTTTCTGACAGGCCCACTGAAGTACTTAAAGGCTGCACAAAGGTCTCCCCAGAGCTTTCTCTTCTCCAGGCTGAACAACCCCAGCTCTCTCAGCCTAGCTTCCCAGAAGAGGAATTCCAGCCCTTCCATCAATGTTATGGCCTCCTCTAGCCCCACTATCTCTCCTGTGCTGAGGATGCCAGAGCTGGACCCAGTGCTGAAGGGGAGGTCTCACCAGAGCAGAGCAGAGGTGCAGAATCCCCTCCCTTGATCTGCTGGCCACTTTTCTTTTGATGCAGCCCAGGATGCGATCGGCTTCTGAGCTCTGAGCACACATTGCTGGCTTATGTCCAGCTTCTCACACCCCAGTACCCCAATCCCTTCATGCCCCAGCCTATACTGAGGTTTGTCCCAACCTATGTGCAGGACCTTGCACTTGGCCTCATAAGCCTCACATGGGCCCACTTCTCAAGTTTGTTCAGGTCCTTCTGTATGGTGTCTTGTTCCTCAGGCATTATTCCTCAGTGGTAAGAAAGTTTCTTACCACTCAGCTTGATGTTGTTTGCAAACTTGCTGAGGGTAAATGATACCGTTTGCCCCCAAAATTATATTCTAATTTTTTTTAGCAATCTGAACTGAGCAGCCTATGCAGGAAAAAGGTAAACATTCATCAGAGGGTGGCATAAACCTGAGTGTTAACAAACTTCACTTTTCCAGCATCTGTGACCCCTGAAGCACTCATCAGCTTAATTTGCAATCCCCATGCACAAGCTAAGGTCACAAATCACAATGACTTGAGTTTATCATGATGTAATTACCCTGGTAAAATTACATTGACTCAGTAACAAATGTCTTCAATTACAATTAAATTACAGGGACTACTCAGTAGCTTAAACAGATCTTCTTGACAGGTTTGCACACTGAGAAACATGACTAATGTGAGATTTCTCTGGATACGGCACATGGTGCCGTTTTGTGGGGTTTTTTTATTTAATTTGCTGACTACTCCCACAGTTTCAGCACATTCCAAACCTGCAAGGCCTTCTCCTACAGCAGTAGCTGGAGCAAATGGCTAATACAAGGCATTGCATAAGCCTAAAGTGGATCACTCAATAAAGACAGTGCTTTTCAAACAGGTGATACATGAAACACTTTTAACACCTAGGTCAGCCTACTCCTATCCTTTCTTAAATGACCCTCAAGATTTGAAATCACTGCATTTGCTTTCCAAGACGTAGCTTCTTATTTGTAGCTATATAACACTGCGACACTCAGGCCTGATGAGGCTCTAAGGAACCTGATCTGAGGATGCTTAATGCAGGGGGGTTGGACTAGATGACCTTTGGAGGTCCCTTCCAACCCAGGGCATTCTATGTGTCATTGTATCTATGACACAATGTCGTATGTGGATTTTATACTCACCCTTGCACTTTGTCCAGCAATAAGCTGGTCATCTTCAGTCTGAACACTTGTTCGGCTGCGAACATCATAATCTTCCTGCTCAAAGTCTGAATCATCCTCCAGTTCTTCAGGGGTCTAGAGAGAGACAGGGAGAGAAAGCAAAACAGAGGAGATGACAAGCTTATAAAGGATACAGACAAAGTCCAATGTACAGTAAGCTCTTATTTCATTGACTACCTGCCCAGGAAATGCTGTTTCTCTTTTCTTTTAAATTAACTTGTCTGACTATGCAGTCAAGAACTGAAATTGAATTGTCTCAAAAATTAAGTTGTTTCAAGTCTCATTTTCTTTACAAATGGCATTTATCATTACCTTGCTGCAACTTTTCTTAACTCTGCTAACATGATGAATGCAGTTCCTGGAACAAATATCCTTTTGAAGTACTGTCAACCAGAATGCAGTATTTTGAAATAACATTATTTCAGACTTAAATGGACACTAATACTATTATATTACTGAAATCTCCAAGTAATTTTCAAAAGAGAAAGTAAATACCTGGGAAAAAAGTAACTAGCATCCTGGAAGATAAAAGCTATCAAAGCAAATAAGAGATTTTCCCTTGAAAGAAAATGTAAATGATACCAACCAGTTTTGAAATAAATGTGAAGTTTATAATCTGTTTTATCTTGTTGGTTCACATGGTTATTTTCAGATAATAGAGCTTTGCCTTATCCTCTGAACTGAAAAGTTATCTCCATTGCTGGTGCTACCAATGGTGTAAGGGTCTCTGGGCAGATTGATTAAATCTAGTTACATATACGCTGGCTTCAGGTTGTTTAAAATGTTGGAGGGAAGGAGAAAATATAATAACTGATGGATCTGTTTATTTGGATTTTTTTCAGCTTCTAGCAAAAAATTAAGAGTAAAAATAATTCCTTATGTATATACAGCAAGGCAGCCTACTTTGATCACAATTTAGTACTATATTTAATATAGATGGTGCGAACCCAGAAATACTCCTTAGAATTTAGATTATATTCCATTTGGTGCTTGAATAGCATCTAGTACAACAATCTGGCCACAAATTAAGTTGTGTAGGTACAATACAAGACAGTGGTAATAGAAAAAGATGATCACAGAACTTGTGCAGAGAAATCCTCACCTTACTGGATACCCATATGCCTCAGTGTTAACCTGGAGGACCAACCATTACAGCAGAAATCATCTATGCTGGCATTTCATGCTTGTAGGCAATGTCAAGTTTGCTAGCAGAGGTGCTAATCATTGCCAGTTGTCATTACAGTTCTGCCTTGAAGATGCTCAATCACTAGGAACTGGTCCAAACTCTCTAACATAAAGTAGAGAAGTCTTTTGGCGATATTTATATTACAGCCTGGTTTCCAACATGAAGTGCACATCACTGTTTGTAACGGAAAATCAGCTGCTTTGCTAGCTACATGGTGAAGTGCACATGATGGGGAGAGTAAAACACAGCCATCTTCATTTGGCTGAAAGAGTATGAATTAAATATGTGTTTTGATGCTGAGTGCTAGCAGAAGAAGTAACCAAGTATGACAGTATGATAATGAAACTCAGGCTACATCTCTAAGAAATGTATGTACATATAATGTATATAGCAGGACAGACAGGAGATGAAGTTTAGGTGAAAAAATGAACTTATCTTTTCTCTACTGCCACAGGGAAAAAAAAAAAAAAAGATAGGTACCCATCATTATAATATTCAGTGGTCTTGCTTTCCAATCACCTTTAATTACTTTTCTTCTCTGCTCAACTGCCTGAGGGCAGGATGTGACTTTAAAAATCTGCCATAAGCAAACCAGCTAATAAGAGAATCATACAACTGCCTGAGCAAAAGTGACTATTTCTATTATAGGGTTAGCTTTTCATCTGCCTAGGCTTTACTGTGAAGAACAGAGAAAGGGTGGAGAGTTTCAACCCCTTCTTCAGAAACCAGCTGGCTCTTCCCCATTTTCCAAGTCCATTCAACTAGCCAGTTTCACTGGTCATTGTAAAACCAGTACCCTTTCTCCCCTAAGTATACTTTTCTTAGTTACTTCTGTCTCCATTTTTAAAATGACTATAAAAGGTAATATGCATCCCTTTCCAAGGCTTTTATAATCAGAGTTGTAGTACACTAAGGTCATAATATTCAAAATACGACATCTCAACACTTTAACCAGTAAGGACATGAGGATGCCACTTAAAAAGCTAAAATATTCCAAAAGTTCTGTGTTTTGGGCATTTATTCTTAAAGAAATATTCGGGGGGGGGAGGGGGGAACCAAACACAAATATATTGCTCTTAGTGCCCGACATTCATAATCTTAAAATTTGTGAGCTTTAAAAGACTAAAACTTAATGGGTATAGATGTTGAACTTAGAAAATGTAGAACATACCAAAAGGACAAGTTAATGCCACTGTTAATAGTATACTATGAGCACAAGAAATCTTGGTATTGCCCATCTGTAGAAATGAGATCTAATTGAAAACAAACTTTCAAATTCAATCTTTCAAGGCTTTCAACTGTGGTGAACTTTACACCCTCATTTTCTTGCAAAAAATAGCGACATTTATTAATAATAAGATGAACAGCAGTTAATTGTAATCTGCATGCTGCCATTTCACAGAATCACATATTGCACGCTCTTCACTCTCTCACTGTTGCTTTATTCTATCTGATCTGTTGGAGAGGTAGCTCATATATAATAGAGTCTCCTATTTGTTTAGATGCATATGTTTAAAAAAGTATATTATATTGAAGTACATTGACTTAAAGATTTTTACTTTTAGGATAGCCTTCTAAACATACCATAACAATTTTTGTGCACAACTAACAGGACTTCAGTATTTAAAACCGTTTCCAAGACAACAAAGCCAGAAACTTAATTTATCTGAGTTGGAAGATGGAAGGACCGAATCAGTCTTGCAGATACCTGAACCAATGGTCACATAAAAGTAGGAGACATGGATTTGATATTGAAGAGAGCTTCCAAACAAAACTCTGACAATCACTAGTGGCAGGAGATCTAGAGTCATATTCAAAACTAATAGATTTTATGAACTCATTGGCTTCAGCAGAAAAATAGAACATTTTCATAATTTTTAGTCTGTCTGTTCTGTAGCACTGTCTATAAGACTTCCCAAGAATTATTTTTTTCAAACACCATATCTCTAATACATATATACACTTCATTCATTCAGATGAATTCTATAAAAAAACCAGTAAATACAAAGACACGTGCTTTACTTCTAATATGAATTTGGTGACTTTCAGCTTCCAGATTTTTGTTGGGTTTTTTTCAGATTTGGTGGGTTGGGTTTTTTTTTGTTGTTGTTTTTTTTTTTTAACTATCTCTCTGGCTGCTAGACTGAAGATCTTGCTATAAACAAAATATCTTCCATCAATGTAATTTTGTTTTATCTTTTGTAAGTGCAGTATAAAAATGTAAATTAGGCATGTATAAGTCATAAAATTACATATATATGCAGATTTTTAAATGCTATTTAATATTTCACCATTTCAAATATATTTGATGAAGACAGAAACCCCACTAGGCTATAGCGTTGTACGCACTTAAAAATTGTAAGATGCAATTATGCACTGTGAACACCAAGTCAAGCTAAGCTTGTAATGAGAGGAAAGACAGACTGAAAATATATTCTTCCATTTTTTTACCATGAAAATTCCTTCTCATTCTAAAATCTAAGGAGCAAAAAAGCCTTCATCTATAGCTTTTCTATTCAACTCCATGCTATGCTGTACATTTGTTTTTGTACAAAAGCTGTTGCGGCCTGATTGACTCCAATGCTCCAAGAAGCATCTGGGTGACAAAAATCAGAGAACCTCTCTCACAGAAGGTCTTCAGCTGTATAATGATTTCCAGTAAAATCCAACGCTTGAAATTCAACCTACGAATCAATAGGCAGTCAGTGTAGACAATGGACTCCATAACACCTTTTGGAGATAGGCTATTTAAAAAGATGATGGGATTCTGCATCAAGTCTAGTTTTCCAGAGGATCTAAGACTATAGAATCATAGAAAGATTTGAGTTAGGAGATCTATCAGCACTTTGGCTACACTATCAGCACTATGGCTACACCATAGGTGATGACAGCTAACCCTACACTGACAAGTGTGGAAGAGAAGACCATTCATATACTCAAACAGTTGAGACTAAGGACTCCACATCTGCACTACCCTCATTTCATTTTTATTCAGATTTCCTATGGTCTTCTCCCATGGACTTTAAGTCCCTTAATGATAGAAGTATGTTTAAGATGCTCCTAGAGTGCATCTTCCAGGATCACCCCAAAGAATCAGGCTTTTATGCTCTAAGACTATGCAGTAACATGAACTAAAACGTGGCAAGAGGTAACAAGAGATTGACTCCAAAAGTGCACTCCTGATCTAAACAAAAGTAATACTAAGGCTAATGTAAATACAACTAAGGTTGCCAAAACCAAATGCCATGTGTGAAAAGACTGACCTCATAATGAGAAAAAGGTGCAATTGTGATTCTTCCTAAGTGTAGAGGGGGTTTCTGTCTAATAACAGAGGGAATTTCACCAGCAACAAAGCTGGTGAAGGGTCTGGAGAATAAATCTTATGAAAAGTGATTGAAGGAGATGCAACTGTTTAGTTTGAGGAAGAGAAGGCTAAGGGGACACCTCATCACTCTCTACAACTACCTGAAAGGACATTGTAGAGAGGTTGGTGCTGGTATCTTCTCACATGTAATTAGTGATAGAACAAGGGGGAATGGTTTCAAACTGCAACAGGGTAGGTTTAGACTGGACATTAGGAAAAAAAATTTACACAGAAAGAGTAGTCAAACTACTCTTAGTAGGCTGCCCAGGGAGGTGGTTGAGCCACCATACCTGGATGTGTTTAAGGGTTGTTTGGATGTGGTGTTGGGGAGAACTTTGTAGAGTAGGGTTGATGGTTGGACTTGATGATCCCAAGGGTCTATTCCAACCTGAATGACTCTGTGATTCTGTAATTTCATAAGCAGCTATGAAAACAACAAAGTGTAATTTGATCCCTACGCAGTAATAGAAGTTGGAATCAAGTTATTATTTTCTATCTTATTATTTACTTTCCATAATTATACTCCTAAATTTATTTGTACTACTTCTTAAGTTGTGAAAGACTTTTTTCTTCTTTATAGATCATAATAATAGTCCTCAATGCAAAAATGAGTCTTTTTTTTCTCCTCCAAAGGGACAATAAAATCTCCCCTTTTCAATGGAAAACAGAAGAATAGAGATTATCCCCCTTTCCTTCATCATACTAGCAGTAATAATACCAACAAAAATTAATTTAAAAAGTAGCTTTATTTCCTCTATGGAACGAGAGAATCATCTCAGATAAATTCAATCTTTCATGGCATGCACATGAACGATTACTGCCTGAAAATAATTGTGTCAGATGCTCTAAAAAGTTTGTGGAGTGGTGACTTTTCCTGTAACTATGCAAGAAGTTTTACAGGCTGAATTAAAAGGGTGCCTGAGATTTGATAGATTATTAGGTAAAAATATTCTAAAGACTGTCTTTTATAGTGTAATGCCTCACCCTTAAATTATATGTTCCATTTCAATGTGAAAAGTTCAGATGAGGATGCTAAAGTGTTTCAAACAAACTAATTTTGTTTTCTACAGAAAATAAGGTTCTGATTCAGCAAACTCTGGTCTATGTGAGTTCATATGTGTGGATTTTCCCAGTTAACTCACAAGGATAATAAGTCCATTGATGTGCTTTAGTTTTCCGCCTGGGTAAGGAGTACTACATTCAGCTCCATAAATAAGTTAGTTCTCTGAATGCAAAAATACATCTTCCTAATCTGGGTGAGCAGAATTCATTACCTCTTACCATACAAGGAGTGGAAAAAAGTAGTGGTACAATTGTAGAAGTAACCTGGGATGTTTTTAAGGAGATTGCAAAGTCTGCATGCTGATCAGCTTTCCAAGCTAGTACTTAACCTAAGACTAAGACAGCAATGACAGAAGTGAATGTGCCTACAGAATTTCAAATGGTGCTTTGAGTTTAGGAGAAACATCCTGCCCAGCAGGGACAGTCTCATGGCAATCTTTCTGGGATGAATCTGATGTGCAGAGGTTGCTGGAAGCCAGAGTTCTGTCAGGGGATGGGAAAGCATGGGACGATAGTAGATCCCACCTGATGATTGTGTCTCACAAAGCAATTTAAAATGACTCATGATAATATATAGGATTAAAATGTGCTCAGAAGTGGCTCTTGTCCTAAGAGAAGTTTGGAAGTGCTATTACAGACTATGTAACTGGACAATCAAATAAAAATGGAGATCCTTTACTATGCAGATCTTTTGTTTCCATCTCAGTCCAGAAGAGTTGCAAATACCCTAATGCTGCATGCCCAGGATACAAGATGGGTTTGCACCCATCATCAAGCGTGACCATAAGACAGGCTACCTGAGATTACCACTGGGTATGAGAAGGGAATTTATGTTTTGCAGTTATAAAATTAAGTCTGTGAAAAGCTTTTTCTGCAAGTGTTAATATATAGTGACAGGTGACTAAAATGAAGCTACTTTGGAATGCTCCAACTGCCCAAAGTCTTATATCAGTGCCATGATTTACTCATAACCACAAGTGTATGTTACCTGTTTGCTCAAAGGGACAAGCAGTTGTTTTAGCAATGTTATTTTCTTCTTAAGTTTTTTCTGATTTTCACCATTGATTTATTTGTATGTGGCTTTCACTAGGGCAAATTCAAGGTAATTTTGGTTTCAAATAAGACTTTCAAAAGCTGAAGAGAAGTTCAAACATGTTTGTTTTGTTGTACTTTTTTAAAAAAAACCTTTGACTATAAACTGTACTGAATAGCAAAACACACATCTACTCTCAAAATAATAATTTATATTGTTCTGTGGATTTTGTTTGTTTTTAAAAAGATGCCTAAGCAAATTGTATCAACTGGATAGTCAAGACTGACATGACACATTCTTTACTTCAGTAAACATTCAAAACCATCCCTGCAGAGGCTTACTAAACCAGCAAGACAATTTATTCATTCTGATTATAACCAGAATTATCTCATATCCTAGGCAGCACACATACATTAGAAAAAAACAACACCTAAACAAAACCACAACAAAAATTTGCACAAACTTTGAAGATCTTATCAAATCAATGCTATTACTACAGAAACAGTAATGAAGTTTGCATCTATTAGCAGCTATGATCAAATCTTTTCTTAGGTGATTAACAAATTAACTGTGGTTCATCTCCTAAACACCCTCATCTCTACTTGCTGCACTTAGTTTTTTTTTGTGCTTGTTTCATTGTCAAGCTTTTGTGGCTTATTATGAAATGAAGTTGACTCCAAGAAGGTTTTCTGTTCCTCTCATCCAATATGATACTTTCCTGTAACTCTCAATTTTATTTCCCAGGTGCCTTACATACCCTTATCATCAGAACAGCTTTCCTGATGTCACGAACTCCATCATAAACCAAGCGGGAGGCATCTATGAACTCATTCTCTTCAAATGGCTGTGGGACATTCGCACTCAAAGCTTCAATGGCAACCTCAACTTGTTCAGCAAAACGTGGCATAACTAGATTAAACAAAATGAAAGGCAGTAAGATTAGAAACCTTCTTTTCGTGAACATTTTTCCCTGCCCTTGGGCATAAATACTTTCCAGTAGATGTGGTACATGCTGTTGTTACAATGTCAAGACTCAGGAAGGCTCATGGTATGAGTTTCTACTGACTCTACACATGCAGTGTTCTGGTGCTTTTTCTGGCAGCATGAAAATAGAAACTTTCATATTCTCTTCTCCAATTGCCCAGCAAATAATGTAAAACTTTCTTTAAAAACATTTTTAAAAGACTGTGCTATCTGAGCCATCACTAAAGTACATTTAAAACCTTTACAACTTGGAATGAACACAAATACGTATTTATAGTAAATGATCAACGCCATTATGCCAACTAATTTAGATAACTAACTATAGTCTAGCACATATTGAAGAATAATAATTGTGTAAAGGACAACATGCAAAATTTAGTGAATTACTTTTGTGAAGGCACGCAAATGAACATTGTTTCTTCACTATCATCATGTATATAACAGGAAAAATAGCCACAGATATTAGCTAATGGTATTATAAGCTGTGCTATGAGCTTTAAAAATATGTATCTTAAAGCAACTATTTACTTATGTAAATAGCTTAAAGGCATTCCTTGAAGTAGAAAGAGGCTTTTCTTCAAATTTTATATAGGATTCCTTTGAAGGTATAATCACTTTCTGCATATCACATGTGGAGAAAGACAAATGTTCCCCAAATCAATCCTCTGACAGCTTAAACCCTATGCCCTACATCCTACAAGCAGGACCGTGAACATCAAGTCCCACTAATTATAATGTACCTGTACTGCATCACTTAGTTACTTATATTCTTCAATATTTATCATTAATTTTGCAGGACTAGGCTGTCATATACTACAGGACAAAGAGAATCAATGCTTCATTAGAAACCTGGATACAAAATCCATTGGGAATAATTATTACAAATTTAAGGAACTTGGGTCAATCTTAAGATTTATAGATAGCCAACTTTTCATTATACTCAGATCATTTTTATTATCTGCATCCTTCTAGCATCTCCATATCCAAATCCAATTGTTTCTTCAGCATTGGCTTTAGTATTTTAGCACTATAATTGGAAGAACATGAAAAGATCATTCATAATTCAGTTTCCTTTTTCATTATATTCTTTTTCTATTTTATCTTTTCCCTAGACTCTATTTGCAATACACTTTTTGGTAGCCTGATCCTGGCTGATGACTACAAAGGGGAATTTCCAGTGTCACTATAATCAAGAGCAGTGACAATCTTTGCTAGGAATAAACTTTCCATACACCAGTAAAACACATTTTCTTTTTGATTGAATGTCCTTAAATATGTTTAACTCATAAAAAAACCTATGTTTTATGCATCTTTCTTACTATCTGATTGAAAGTAAAACCATGAATCCCCATGATTCAAGGCTAGTTTAATTTTTAAGAAAAGTGGCATCAGCTATGAGTTCAGCTTTTCTGTTCTGTCATTCAAGTACTACTTATTGGGTATTAAAGGGGAACTCCTGAAAGGGATATATCTATCCACTTCTTGTTCATGCTACCTATGTGTAAAACCACATATATATATGTTTGTTAATGTACACAGGTGAAATAACAGAACTGTGTCTTTCATGTAAATAATGTTCAATGGGGCAACAGCTGCTTGGGATATATTAGAGAAAACAGGAAAAAGTGACAGAAACAATAGACTTTAAAAAAGAAACATGAACAAAACATTGCTAGGCAGAGGGAAAACATTTTAATTAGAAAAGGAGTTTGAGAGAGCGCTGAAAATTTTAGAAAGAGTATTAATAAATGCAGATATCAAATTATCTTAATTAATAGAACACTTGAAAGTATAGTAGGAGACTAATATGAATGCATAAGGAAGTCTTTAACCTGAAAATGAAAAAACAATCATTAAAAATACCATGAAAACAAGTAAACACATAGAATAATAGAAAAAATATTTAAGGTCATAGGGATAAAACAAGAAAAGCTAGACATGCAAATATGATAACAAAAAATGAGGCTAAGAACCCTAATAGAGTACTCACTTTTATGTCTAGAATTTCCTAAATATCAGAAGTTGTCAGGTATTTAATATAGTTAATGCTAAGTGAAACAGACCTGAGTTAGGAAAGGGAAGTTTGGAGAACATCTAAATAAACATAAGGAAATGCATCTTTTAAATATGTCTTCAAGCATAGTAAAATTTACCATGTTCTTCTTAAGAAAATAATCAAAGCCATTTCTGAACTACCTTTGAGGACTCAAGAAAAACAGTAACAGTGAAAGCTCCAGGGATTTAGAAAAAGAAGAAAAGGCACATATCTCTTTCTATAAAGGTAGAACGGAAGAGAGGGAAGAATTACAGGGTATACAGCCTAATTTCAGTATCCAGAAAGAAAATGAAACATGATGGAAGGCAATTAATGTTTAATTATCTTGCAAATAATGAGCAGATGTCAGACAGGCAACAGATTTGTCAAAATAGCTTGCATCCACCTATTACAATATTTTCCTTGACAGGGTAGCTAACTAGGTGGCTGGGGTAAACAGTAGGATTTGATGCAGCTTGACTTGGGTAAGATTTTTGATGTGCCCACACATGACATCCTTAGAAGCAAAACAAGGGAAATGTAAATTATATTCCTATAAGGTGGGCATGGAACTCATGAGGAAAAGCATCTCAAGGAATAATACCTGTCATACATTGTTGAAACATAAAGATATGTTGAGTGGATTGTTGGCGATGTATCTAACAAAGTGATGCTTTTGTAAAAAACCAGCAATGGTTAATCTAGAATTATTACAACATATAAAAAAAGACTTGAGAAAATATATTGTGAAGTTGTAGTGAGGGCCCTAGTTGGAGCACTGTGACCATTTTTTAAGTATGTGACTGAGATTTTTGTAGTGCATTTGTAAGAAAGATGTGGAAATACTTTTTTAAAAAAAAAAACACAACCATATATTTTGTGGTTGTATCCAGGCACACATTTCTAAGTTTCAAGAATATAATTTAGTCCAAATAACACAAATGTTTCTATACACTGAATCATGTTTAAAATACTCAAATAATGGATCCTCCACCAACTTCTCAAGGAAGTTATTCATAGGCTGATAGAGTTCAGTGCTCAGATATTTTTTTTTTAAGAAAAGATAAGATGCTTATTAAAT
>JANHFX010017982.1:0-46448 GCA_027560015.1 Chloroceryle amazona | reverse complement strand
GTTTTAATAATAAAATGTTTAAGAACTCCACTATCAAAGTCAGTAATGCATTTTAAATGAGAAATCTTCTAATTTAGTTTATTCTTTGTATTTAAATCAGATGTATATAAACATGCTGTAATGTGTTCAAATCTGTCTCCCTCTGCTAATGCACTGCATGTGAATCTTGTATTCTACCAGAATTTCCCTAAAGGAATGGCATATAATAGTTCTTGATCATTCTAAATTCATACTCTGTTTCCAAAAAACTACACTTTCTAAAACACCAAACTTTAATATCATGTTAATTGAATATGTTTATGGATGTAAAATTACCTGCAGTAAGTTGGGTCTTGTACTGGAAAAAAAGTCAAAGGATGAATTAACTTAGCTTTACTTTTAAAGCTACTCCTTTGATTACTTGTACCAGTGAAGCTACAGGTAGAAGTTTTAAAAGGGAGGGAAGAATCCAGCATATTACCTGAAAGCTATTTATGACATTAAATAACTAGTAAATATTGATTCAGAAAGCAAAGATAATAAAACATAAGTGGACCAAACAATGGACAGTCGAGTTTTTTAAGACGTCTTGCCTGGCAAATGTTAATGTGGTCTTCGAACGGTGTAGCACAACACCTGTAGTTCATGTGTTAACTATAAAACTTCAAATTAATTGTATCTTAACAGAGGGGAATATAATTCCTCACACACTTTATTTACTCTAAAGCAAGCAAATATAGTTTATGATCTAATCCTAATTCTTTTTTTCATTCAGAAGATGGGTCTTGTGTCTACCATCAATCTCTCCATTAATCATCAAATCCTTAGCATTTATCATTTATTCTGGGCATATGTAAGTTAGGATGCTCATCATTCTACCATCTCACTTCATTCAAAAGAGAGAGAAGAGTACCAAGCACTTTCTGTTCCTCTCCATTGACTAGGGAAGAAGCATAAGGCAACTACTCTTAATATGGACACATCAGTTAAATTTCCAATGTTGGATGCCATGAATTTGAGACTCATTCATATACTTTAGGAGTGTGGAGTTTGTGCCTACCCACAATCAGTATCAGGAACAGACAGTGTAGAGGAACCTATTTCCTGCTGCATCTTTCTAAGGGCAACATTTGGCATTAAACAAACAAGCAAAAATTCCCTCTTAATACCATTAATAGTAATAAAGCAAGAATATGTTTGTACTGTTTGCCCATAGAATGGAAATATTCATTGCATTAGTAATAAATGCCATTTCTCACTTTCTCAGAATCAAGCATCATTCTGGGGGTCTATACTGGTAACCTATGGAAAGAGGAAGCATTGAAGCACTGACATATCTAACCACTTAGAAATACAAACTGAAAGTTAATAGACTCTTTAAAATTAAAGGCTCTGTCTGCCTTCAGTGTATACTTACAAATTTTTGGCTATCTATAAAAAATAAGACTCATCTGCACCAGAAGTGAAACATCAAATAATAGCACTGAGGTAAGTTGAGACACAATGCAGGTGGCTACTTTGATGCATTTAGTAGCATTTAGAAACCAAAGAGCCAGTGGTCAACTAAGACACTGGGTTTCTCATAGTGTAATTCTAAAGTCTGTCGATTTTTCTTTGATGTATTATTCATTAATTTATAGAACCAGTGACTGTACTGTGATATGAATTCCAATGATTTGTGTGGCTCAGCTGGTCTTCATACCATAAAAAACATTTTCATCTTTCAGCATATTTATCTCTGAACATCATTGCTTTTATCTTTATCATTATTTCAGAGGCTATTTTATTACTCTTTCAGTTCTCTTTCAGAAGAGAAAAAACAAACAAACAACAAGACCAACAAAACAAAACACAAAACAACGGGGGCAGAGAGCTCATAATATTTTTTTATCTTTGGGAACCTAATCCACCCCTGTAAGTGGGTGCAACTGGTGTTAGCTTCAGTGACAGCTGCAGCTGTTTACACCTGGGCTGATCTGGCCAGTTTAGGCAGGGCTCACAGCAGTAGCTGACTTTAAATTTCCCTGGCCTTTCTGATTATAAAGATTTTGTGTTCAATTTCTTATACTTTGTCAACTCAGACATCAGTATTTTTCTATACTCAGAATCATCTCAGACCGGCTTTCAGCTCTGGGTTTGGCTCTACACCTTTGAGACTTTACTCAGACTGGCTTTCCAGTGCCTTGATTTGGGGTTAGGTTTTTTGTTACAGATTTCAGTTTTGTATTCCCACTGTAACTCTGTTTCACAGCATGCAAGATTCATTCAAGAGTGTAGTCGTTTTACAAAGGCTAAAATGAAGCAAAGTAAATCCCATCGTCTAAAGGTTTCTTCAGCTGCACTAGTGATTTGCATTAGCACAGGTGCAGTCAGCAGCTGCAGTCTCCAGGACAAAGATGACAGAATAAAAAGCATCACAAAGGTGTGATGACTAGATCTGGAGTATGGCAGTTAGAAAAATAAGCCAGAAAATGCAAAATGGTTTTGTTAATGAAACAGCAATTTGTTGATTGTGAAGTGTTTCACTGGCAGTATCTCAGATTTGACAAAATATCTAATTACCAATTGCCTATTAGAAAGCAAGACAGTGATGTGATTTACACCTTAATTTCTGTTAGAAGATCCCTGGGCCAAGGACTCTTCTGTTTCTACAGTATATGGCCATGAGAAAGACCTAGAAAGAAAAGCTAAAGACAGTGCCTCCAGAGAACATGTCTAGACTAGAGTTTCAGCCAAAGTTTTCTGATAAATTTTAATTTCTAGCAGTGACAGATCTGAGGAATATTGTGCATTCCAGACATACCCCATTTGGTGTTTCTGAAAGATACTGTAGACTTCAGAAAATAGGCTTGATTCTTTTTAGATATGAAGAATTTCACAGACGTGGGAACTCATCAGACAAACTGGATATCATTTTTCCCATACCAGTTCAGAAAGAAAGAAAACATCTATTCAAGCTTCAAGAGAATTGTTTTAATCACTTTGGAATGGCCAGAATATGCACTTCGCTTTATTGAAATATTAGTTTGCTGACCTTCAGTTGTCTGTCTTGAAAGATTACAAAATGTGCAATCCCCAAATATATTTTATATCATATCATATTGTATAAATGAACAGCTTTCTTTCATCTAAAGATAAGTGGGCATGGGAATTTCAAAGATGAAACAAAACCAAAATGTGCATTTCAAAACAAACCATGAAAAATAGACTACACCTCCTACTCAAAGCTGCAACAAACATGATAAAATGGGTAAACCCAGATATTCCTGTACATAGAAGACAGATGTTCAAGACTCAGAAAAGAGAAAAGACACACATTGAAGCTAATCCACAAACAACAGACAAAGGGAAAAATACATGATATCTGTCATAATTGTTTAGAAATATTTTTAGAGAGGTTTTGGACATATTAAGTCGTTTCATTGATAGGATACTCCAAAGTTTAGACAAAATCACTCATTTAAATGTTCTTTATGAACAGCGTAGTAGAATGTGCAGATGCATTAAGAAGAGTGGACCAGCAGGTGAAGGGAGGTTCTTATCCCCCTCTACTCTGCCCTAGTGAGGCCAAATCCAGAGTATTGTGTCCGATTCTGAGCTCCTCAGTTCAAGAGAGATGGGGAAATACTAGAGACAGTCTAACAGAGGCCTACAAAGGTGGTTAGGGGAACACCTTTCTGACAAGGAGATGTTTAGCCTGGAGATAAGACTGGAGATAAGGGAACCTTATCAACACTTATAAATATGTAAAGGGCAGACATCAAGAAGATGGCGTTCTGTGATAGGACAAGCAGCAACAGGCACAAACTGGAACATAGGAAGTTCCACCTAAACATAATGATAAGCTTCTTTACTGTGAAGGTGAAGGAGCACTGAAATCGACTGCCCAGAGAGGTTGGGAAGTCTCCTTCTCTGGAGACTTTCAAAATTCCTGGATATATTCCCGTGTGACCTGCTGTAGGTGAGGACTAGATGATCTACAAAGGTCCCTCTGATGCCTACTATTCTGTGATTCTTTAATAAAATTTCTTCCAAATCTTTAATATTTTTCTTAGTCTCTATCAGTCCTGTGATTGATCAAACTTTGGTATCCTCAGCTGTCCTCACTTGAAAAACAGATCTCACTTGTGCAAAAAAAGGGAAGGCTTTTTTTAGACATTTGTGTAGAAATAGTGTACTAGATGGCAATTAAAGCAATATTATTCATGAAAAAAAAAAAGTCTTATTTGCAATGTTTGATAATGTGGACTAGCACTTAAGTGACTTGTTCCAGAATCAGTGATGCTACCCATACAGCTATATGGAAAAATGCTAGTTTATAAGCTTTGCAGAAATAAGAGTTGTGTTTCTGAGTTGACAAAAAGGAGTAGTTGAGCCTATTTAATATATAAAACAGAAGAAAAATCCCACTTCCATCTTCTATTTCATTAAAATTTACACACATTAAAAAAAAAATAAAATCATTGTTCTCAAAACCTGTTTTCACAGTAACATTTTCCTTCGCTTCTTTTGGCAGAAATGGTCCCAGGTTTTCTTGCATAAAATGGAGATACTGCATCTCTCCCCATACTGTCTATATCTCATGCTTAGTGTGGTCTCAAGCTTTTCGAAGAAGAGGCTGTGAAATCAGCTGGTTCTTAACCAAATGATTAGTGTAGTATGTAATGGAAAAAGTTCATCCAGGATAGGAAATAACTTGCACAGAGAACCCATGGATGAACTATGCTTTTTCTAAATTAACATTGCTAATTTACTATACACATCAGTTACTGATTATAAATACACTACTGGTTTTCAAGCTAAGGGCTGTTGCTTCTTTTTCAGTCAGCTTTATGGAAAATGATGGGAGGAATAGATTAGATTATATTATATTAGGATTTAATCCTAGCACCACTGAAGCAGAACTCCCACCGACTTCCATGCAGCTAAGATTTAACCCAGTGTGAAAATTTCTTCTCTGAACCCTTCTATTTTGATTCAAGTTTCAAAAATAGCTTTGAAAAACAAATGCAAATACTTCCATATGCAAGAATTAACATCTGCATAAAAATTGATTCATACCACTCTCCATATAACAAAAAAGGTAGCATGAGTATGTACTTATTTTCCAAGGCTGATCAGCTAGAATGAAATGCAAATTTCTTGTTAGCCAAAGGAAAGTAATGTGCTATCATTACTGTCAGTACAGAAATCCCACTGCAAACAAGCAATAAATAATGTCAGGAAATGCCAGTTTCAGATGGGATGTCACCATGGAAAATAAGCTTATGAAGTGCTAAAATACAAGTGCTACTGCTTCTGATTTTGAACTTTGACAATAGAAATTAAGCCAGTTTACAGGTATTTTCATAGAAGATAGAGTGAGTATACCTTAAGACAGGAAATTAAAATAAATCATTCCTTCAACATCAAATTTTGAGAATTCAAGGATTTAATAATTTTAAGGGTTTATATACAAATGCAGCACACATGCTCACTAGTAATTCACAAGTTCATTCCATGCTCTTGATGTTAGAGTCACTGCACTCACTATTTCTTCCAGCGTGTGGCAAACTCAAGTAAAATCTAAAATATAGAAATAAAAATAGAAACCAGTTTTTGAAAATCAGACTTGTTTCATTTATTTCTTTGTCTATTCGCAACAAGGATGCTACTAGTGGGGTTCCTTTCAGGCCCAAAACAATGCCTGGTCATGTCAGTGGGAATATTTCTGGTGTACTGCAGACTAGACCCTTACAAGGCATTGCAAATGGCAGTGTTTCTTGTCAGACTTCTCATTTTGAAAGTCCCAAACATAATGCCTGCACTGCTGTACACTGCAGGGAGACTTCAGAACAGGTAGATTTATGGGAAGTCATGGTGACAGCTAGATAAATTTAGTGAGTTCATGTGGCAAGATTCTTTTATCAAAGAAAGCTTCTGTAAGAGAAGAAAATAAAGGCTTTCTCCAAAGAGATATTACTTATATTTTAAGAATCCCATGACAAAAAATGATTCTATAATACAGAACTTCTTCCTACACAAGAGTGATTTAATGTTACTGAGGGAATAAGTACAAACAAACTACATTCAGAAAGCTTATATACATTTTCAGCCATTGCTAACAATTAATAGTATTGATAGAAATTTCATGTTTTACAATACTTTATTATGACAGGCACACCATTTTGTTTTCCTGTGTTTTGCTTCTAATTTTGTCTTCAGATGGTGAATTTCCCTTTTTTTTCAATTTGTAATAAATCATGAAGACTCATTTAATTCTCTCCAGGACACCTACTAATGTGACTACTTTTTTGCTATTGCTATTGGAAAAAAAAATATCTATTCTTAGCTATATATTTTTATGTGAACGCTGACTCTTTCACTAGTTTATTTTTTAATATGCGGAATATGTGGTGGATTGTTTGTGGCCACATTTGAACACTGATTTTTTCGGGAAAAGATAAATCTTTAGTTTCTGGGAAGGACTAAGTACCTAAGAAGCTTGAAATATTAAAAACTAAGGTTCTTCTGAATTGTAACCTAACAGACAAAATTAGGTAATTACTATGAAGGACAAAGGCTATTAAAAGTCACTTCTATACCTGAGAAACAATAACTCTGTTTAATATGCATTGGTTTAATTTTTCTAAAAGAAAATGCTTTTACAGAAATACAAGAGTTTAATAGATATGTGGTGGTGGTCTCAAGTGAGTTAAAAAGAAATAATCATAAGGTGTTTTTATCGTTAATTCAAGTGATCCACTACTGAATTGTTAACTAATCCATGTTTTTTGTTGTTGAATGTATGCCTATAACACTTCTCTTTCCCAAAATTATATACTAAAAGTAAACAAAATATTCTGACTATACCATTACAGGTTAAATATAATTTCCATATGAGAAATATTCTTTTGAATTACATTTTCCAGGCCCTTCAACTTCTAATAATCCCAGCAGAATTTCAATATCAATTTTCAAAAAATAACTAAAAATTCACAAAGGCTAGGAAAGAAGATTTATGCATATGCCTTTTATAATAAAACTGAAGTTGGCAACTTTAAAAATATTCTATTAAAGAAGATAAAGCAAATGTCCAGTTTTCATATCTGGTATCTTTCATAATTTACAGGCAAAGGGGCACAATGTTCTATATTAGTACGTTAACACACTATCAAAGATGAAAGTAGTTTAAATTAAACTTAATTGTTCTTAACTAAACTAGGTAATAAATTAATTATCCCACACATTGTGGAGTAGGATAGTGCAGTTAATTTTGACTCTGAAAACCAAAACTTATAAGTACAAAGAGCACGTTAAGTTAAAAAAACAGCCTTTATATCCAGTACTGACAGAAGCCTGTTGTTTTATGGATGTTGCATTTCCAGTCTGAACCCAAATGTTTTCAGTACAGAATTAATGTATTTTCTTATGATTAGCCTTATTGTAAACTTCACTCATTCTGTATTTTCTGCTCTGGTTATTGCCAAATTCATCTGGCCCCGTACTTTGCTTTATAGACTCTCTGAATTGATTCAGTTGTCTACACCTAGGAATGTAGCTCTGTGTATAGTGGCCTAGGGCCTCTGACCTGCTATCCACTCTTCCACAAAAAATAATACGTCTCCTGTAGGTCACAGGCAACTGTCTGCTAGCCCTGTGTGGCAGTCGTGGAAACCTTAGGATGTCCCACATGGCAGTCAGTATACGCCTGCCTTAAGAAAACTGGAATGAGCTCTCTGTCCTCTCTCATGTCCTGCCTTGAGCTGTCTTTCGAGTACTGTAATCCATTAGTCCTGAAACTGTCTTAAAATTGTTATCTAACTTCATATGTGTACATGCTACTCACCTACAGCAGGCATAGTTCAGATATCTAGTGCCATTTGAAAGAGGTCTGTAGAATTTCTGTATGTAAATGAAAGCGGTAGCATAATCCCAAGAAAGACAAACATCCCATAGAAGAAGCAGGTGGCTACCATGCATCTTGTAGGAGGAGCGTCTTGCTACCAGGAAAGATGTCATGGACCATATAAAATGTATAAAACAACTGACTCCTAAGGCAAATGAACACACAGTTCTGTGGATACCTGTCAATAACTACTTACCTTCTCTGAAGCAGAATTGCATTTCCAATATCTAACTGAGGCCAGTATAAGGTGTCAAATGAGTTGAGATGATCAGAGTAGAAGAGCTTTTTTTTTTCTGTCTTGCATCTATAAATATCTTTTCATGTTCCTTTAAGTAGATGTTTTGGACCCATTGATTATGACAGAAAGCTTTGGTTAGTGCACACAAATGGGGTGCTTTTTTGCATCTTCTTTGATGCAAACTGGGAAAGGGATAAGGGTACATATGCCAGTTTATCTTGATGTAGAGTTGGGAGGTTCTTTAACAGGATCTGATGAAAAGTAAACATTCAGAGTGCTGTAGTACAAAAGCATTATCTGTGCTGACTTGTTTACTGTTTCTCAGGCATTTTAGTAAGTCTATCTATCAGCTATCTATCTATTTATCTTTCTAATCTATCTATCTATCTAGTCATCGATCTATCATATATCTCTTCTTCAAGTTTATCAAGATAATCATGTAGCAGGAGAAAACTGCCTATTTCTGTAGCCTTATCAAGATGGCCATCTGGATAAATTCCATCTCTAAATTCCTTTCAATATTGGTATCTAAAAGGCCCTGAAATTCTCCAAAGTCTTCATACCTCAAGGAGATGAGGAATGGGGATGTAGGAAAGAGATTAAACTTGATCATCATTAATGAATCATGGGCTTATTCAACATTTTACTCAGTTGGAAGCACACTTTCCTGATAGCTAAGAAAAAAAAATAAAAATTCCTTGATTTATAAATTGCATCCTTGGTTCAATGTATAATTACTATTGTTCAATGTATGGTACATAGACAGGCTTTCCTTTTCATTGATGAGATTTCAAGCAGCTACTGATTACTTAGTAAGTGATATTTTCCTTAGGTTTACTGCTAAACCCAGGTATTTGACTTGACAGATCACTCACATTCAGCTTCTCTCAAAAGAAGGGGAATCTAGCACTGAGTGCAGTTGCAGTCAAATGAAGACACATTCTTTAAGTATATTCAACACTCAGTATTATCCCTGAGACAAATATTATGTCTACATTCAGCCTTCAACAAGGCAAAACCACAGATGAGTTGAAAGAAGAGGCTACCAAGGAGGTTTTCTAATTTAATGAACATGAAGAGTGCCTTGTGTAATATCTACAGGGCAGGCATTGCAGGGTAGGATTTCAATGACCGTTTTCCTTAAAGTTCTTCGTAGCCTTAAACAACAATTGTCATGGTTTGGAAGTAGTGTCAATATCAGCGCCACACAGTGAGGCTTTTGACCTTCTGTTGCAGTAACACAAAAAGAATGATGTCAAATCTTCTAAATTCATACATTTACTGTGTCTGCAGGACTAAAGGACAGGTAAATGTGAGACATACACCAGGAAAGGCATGGTTTGTCAGCAGAGATTACTTTTATCTGTGCTACATTTCAGGCATCAGCGGAGCAGTGCTGTGCTATTTGACCAAAGCAGAGAAGTGACAGAAGTGTGTAAACCCTGACCACGAGCAGTATGAAAATGTATGAATGCCACAGCTTACATCCTACAGGGCAGGCTAGTGGTTCTTTCCAGGGTGTGTACCTGGTACAAGGTAAACTGCTTCTGGACAGCTAGATAACAGTGCCTAGGGATTTTAATCTTTTAGGGACCAATTTATGAAAGGACATAGCTACAATTTCATCATCCCACTGTTTTATTAATATTTGATTATTTTGAATATATTTGCAAAAAAAAACCTAAGTTTTTAATTAAATTATTTGTACTCAAATATTTAACTTCCTGTAGGAATTTTTTATCTAAGCTTACCAAGTCAGTGATAAAAATAACATGTAAGAAAAAACATGGCAATTTCATGCTCAAAACATTATTAAAAGAATTGAAAGGAACACTCAAATTTATAAAACCATTCAAAAATAATTTGGAGAAATATAGTATTCCAGCTGTATAAGCAGCGCATGGTCAAAAATGTGTGTTTATTTTCCCCTGTGTTTTCTGCCATCTTCACTTAGATGAGAATATAAAACTTCAGTGGAACTTATCAGATTCCATGACATTTGTCAACTTTACTGGCAGCACAAGACTGTTTTCCTGATCAGAAACTATTTTTGTTAGCTTCAAAGCATAACTCAAGAACTAATTAGGTCAATCTTTACTCAAATTGAATATTAAAGGGATTTATTAACAGACATGTTTTCTAATTTGCTGTAATTTCTTTGTTTGTTTCTACTAATGCAAGTATTTGTTCGCATGTTTTATTCCTCCACCATCATATATAATGACACATTTAAACTCTACAGGAATTATTTCCTTACAAATAGCTTTTTATATCTTATCTTTGGTTTATTCTTATTAGTAGGAATAAGACAAGCATTAGATATTTAATTGCTTAAAATATATCCATGTTGTGTAAGTTTTCAGAATATAAAACCACAATAAGTATACAATGCTGTTTCACATAATGCAATGTGTTCTTTGTGTGTGTGTGTGTGTGTGTGTAAGATGGCATGACAAAACAGGAGTTTTAACTTCAGTTAAACTCGGGCCCTTGATCTCGACTGCCTTCTTGGAAGTGCCTGCCATCAGAGAAGGTACCTGAATGATTTGGCATAAGCTAAGGTGTAAGGGAAAGTAGAAACACTCCTACTAGGAATAGACTAGTTGAGGAAAAACATGTCCTCAGGCACATTCTTTTTATTTAGAATACTGTGGAGCATTCAGAAGATTATTGAGCAGATTGTTCATAAGGAAAACAACATACAGAACAAAATTAAGAACTTCTCTTTTTCTTGAAGACACGGGTACATTTGTGGCTGAGCTGCAGTACTTAGTGGTGGTAACTCGGTTTTCATGGAAATAAATGATGAGTCACTAGGATTGACTTCATGAAGTACAGGATTGATCTACTCAGTGGGCAAACCAACAGTTGAATGAGGCAAGATCAGCTAAGTCTACAAAGGTTTCAGAAATCATGCAAACATAGGCAAGTGAATTATAGCTGGCTCTAAAAACAATGAAAAATATGTCATGCACACTGTAACTACAGCTTATTCTTAAAGATAAAAGATAACCAGCGCAAGCTCTATTATTTTGTAACAAGCCGGAACAGAACAGTTGTAGAAATACATGACGGAGGCTACTGCGCAGAACAGCTTTCCTTTCAGATCTTTCCATTGATAATGTCAGAAGGTTCCACTTAGCTTTGTTTAACCAGCTGTCAATGAACAAAAAGCCCCTTTTCCTGATCCATTCTCCAGTGTAAAGCAATGAAATATTAATTAATACTACATTTAAATGGCTATTCAATTTAGGATAGTTCATTTTTTGAAGGGAGAAAAAGAGGAAGAGTAATTGACATCTATGAGCAGGTGTTTCTCAGGCCAAAAAAAAAGGGTTCACTTTCATTTATTTAAAAAGCTAGAAAATGCACATTATTTGGGGAAAGCCATTTATCCAAGGAAAATCCACCATAAAACAGGCACAAAATGCTATCTTCTCAGACCTGCAACTTTAAGCTATTGCAAAGCATGAACTGCCTATTTTCACCAGCAAGTAACAGTCACTACTTCACTGTGTTGTTGCATGACAGCTGTATATGAACAGCTACTCTCCTCTATGAAGTGAAGTGGAGGGATGCCACATCACTAGAGGCAAAGAACTGCATTCTGTGAATGTCATTGCTGTTAAAGATCTCAAGGCCTGACATACAGAATGGAGTCGCACACTGATGCGCAATGGGCAATAATTCTGACACTACACTCTGGATGGCCTTGAGCTTATTACCACTACTTCTTCAGAAAACAGTTGCTACTGAACTGTTTTGTTTCAATACAGTCTGCCTGAGGAAGCATAGCAAGCAAGACTGGATTGTTAGTGCTGGATATATCACAACTTTGAAATTCCCTACTTTGATTCTTGAAAACAATTCTTTGTCAAGGGCCAGGAAACAGCTTGCCTGTAGGTGCAATCATGGAAAGAGTAGAGCTGATCTAGAGGAGCATCTCTAAGATTATCTCATGCTTACATGCTAAAATTTTAGCTAGTTAACAATAACAGACTCAGGTTAAAGGCAAGATTTTAAAAGAGATTTTCAGAAAAGTTTACTTCAGAGTCAAGAAACACAGCTCATCCAGAACACAAATATATGCTAGGATCTCACTTGTGTTTAGGAGCATTAGTTGTGGAGATTTAGATCTAAAAGGTCTCCACAGAAGACAGAGTTCTGATTAACAGCCCATCATAACAAACACTTAAACAAATAAATTCCCAAGCATGAAATCTGCCTCAAAACCTGGCATTCCTTAAGCAGAGAAGCTAGGAAAGAACAATTGCATTGGAGTATCTATTTAACTTAGGAAAATCTTGAAAAACTTAGAAGACAAGAGTCACTGAGCACTGAAACCAAAAGTTCAAATGAAAGCTGCATGGAATTGCTCAGAATGACAGGAAGTAAAGAAAATAAAAGCACAGGGGGAAAAACTGCAAAATGCCACACTCCTATCAGGAGCTTCCATGTCGCCTATAAGAAAGTCGAGAGAATATCACAGGAAAAAGCTGAACTTGGTATAAGCACAGTATCTGGAAAAACTTCATTTGTTTTTCGTCTTGGAGTGCCAGAACATGCATTAACTGTTAATAGCCTGAGTGTCCTCTTGTAATTCTAATGTATGTGTGTTCTTTAAAATACCAAGTATTTACATAATTCTTTACTTTAAATACATAAACATTTCCCTGACAAACAGGATTTTGAATTCATATTCAATATAAATATATAAATACTTAAATATATGATACACATTTCTACATCTCAAGGCTGCATCACTGAAGTTGACCTAAGCTTCTGTCCCATTAACATCTTTTCATTAGAGCAGATATTGGGCATAATCCTCATCTCAGTAAGATTTTAGGACATTTGTCATCAATTTCACTAGGAACAGGAACAAGCAATCTTTGTGTGTATTTGTATAAAGCCAAATAGAATTTTAGCACCTTAAATGTTGGAACCTTTTCTTCTCTGTTTTAGGCCTATATACAGATGATTAAATACTCCCAACACATACCTCTATCCATGCAATACCCAAACAGATTTGTTTAACAAATTTGTTTTTCTATTAATAAAATAGCATTCTTCTTCCTCATTCTTTTCCTTTAATAGTGGGTACAATCTTACCATGATCACTGTTCTTGGACTTGAGAGATATAATGCTGTATCACTTCATTAAAACAACCTTTAACAAGGATGGCTGCCCTGTTAAAAGGAACAGAAGTAACAGTAGATTTCCCTTTGAAGTTGCTACTAACTCTGTTCTGCTTTTTCTACTCAAGGTAAGTACCACTGTGAAAAGCACAGCAGTCTTTACTAAGACCTTACTCCAAGGTCTATCAGATTAAGATTAAGAGTTCAGTAAGGACTATCTGGTTTGCTCAGTCTTTCACTCAACACGCAAGGTCCCTCCCAATTTGTGTTGGATTAATAAGGACTATGCTTCTCAGTGCACATGATATTCCTTTATTTATTATCTTGACAGATTTGTAAAATTTATATGTTTCACAATTGTCTTACTGAAGCTTCTGTAGAGGTTAAATAAATGTACAGAAGATATTTTTAAGGCAGAATGCAAATACTCAATGCCTCTGACAGTGCTTCCACAGTTCCTTGTATCATGAAATCTCAATGCATTTTCACAGGATCACTGCAGCAGTACAAATATTCTTATTCTGGTTTCACTTAATTCTTGCCTTAATTATATTAAATAAAATAAAACTTTTACTAGAGGACATAATCAGGTGAATAGCTCAGTTTATTGCCATGGACAAAAAGCCAGAGTGATTCTCCTATACGAAGTGGAATCACAGTTACACCAGTTACATTACTTGCCATTTTGTCTTTGGAAAAAGGGTTCTGAGAATACTGTGTTAGGTTCTACTGCACATAGGTCGAGACTAATGCTGAAAATGAAAGTGAATTCTTGGAATAACCACAAGAGTGATTGGGATTTGAAAACATGCTTCTTAGTGAAAGACACTCTAGGAGCACATTGCTCATTTATCTTCTCAAAGAGATTCTTAACTGGTGGGTGACTGATTTGATCATAGTGAATACTACAACGTCTATCCAGAGAACAGATACTGATGATAAACTCCATCATGCTCAGTGGAAATAAGAGAATTTCCAAATGTTCAAAATTAGTGACAGAGAAGTTGCATGGTATTCATGCTTCTTCTGGTCATATGCAGACCATACAGCATGAATAGTGGACTTGACTCTCTTCACAGGCTGTGGACAGCTATGAACATTTCTGTAATATCACTTTTTTAATCTTAGGTAAATGACTTAGGTAAAAAGCCTATCACTCTCCACCACAAAAGTTGTGGAGTTGTAGATAAGCATCTAAATTAAAGTTTGGTGAGAATAACTCCTTCATACATACTAGAAATGTCACACACCTTGCAGCAGATAATGAAAGATGCTTACAAACTCCTTGCTGATGGCTCTTCAGATAGACTAGGAAGAACTCCTTATAGTGCCAGAATACTCCTATACCTTGTGTCAGATATGAGGTTTGATGCAGTCATCACAATGGTCTTATCTGACTTTTAAAAATTAATACAGTTGATTTAAACAAAGAAGGTATTTTCAGAAACATTTTGTCATCAGCTTAACTTTGCTACTTCAAAATTGTGCATGAAACAACTGTCGTGCATAAACAAACCTAGGTCTTTTATTTCTGCTTCAACTCTTCAAATTCAATTTGGAGCTCGAGCTGGAATAAAAGTACTTAATATTTAATTCCTTTTCAAAGTCTGCATGGATGGACCTTTTGCAAAAGAAGATAAAATTGAGATCTGTATAAAGTTTGTTATCAAACCTTTAATATTACAGTCTTGATATTCTTACAGAATTGTTGCAATTGTATTTCACAAAAATATTAAGCTTTTATTCTTTCCTGATAGCAATGTTTATAAGTTCATGGTTGGGAAAAGACGATTTATTCATCCATACAAAACACAAGTGTTCAATTCTGTCTTAAAATCAAATTTAAAGAGAAAAAAATGTGCCAGGTGTAATCAAAACTGAGAACTTAATTGCCTTCTTTTCATATTACCATTAATTCAAAAAATAATTTCTCAATGTCTTCTTCTGTTTGGGAACATTTATTTTATGCCTTGAATACTACTCAGTGCTGAAATAATTCCCTGTATGTAAGATTTCAGTACAAGCTGTGCTCATGCCAAAGGAGTTCTAACACAGAACATAAAAATGCTCTCTCCTGTCTAAAAAATAAAATGTAAGTTTCCATCCTCATAACCACACTAAATTATAAATGCAACAGAGTGCGTCACATATTTAATATCAAAGTTCTTCATTCATTCATTATTACAGATTGTTTTGGCTCTAGTTTGAATCTTCAGCATCTTCAAATCTCCTTTCTTCCTCAGTGTTTTGATTGAGCTTGCAGTTTAGAATATGCATTATAGACTTTTAAACATACCGTAGGTGCATCTTATTAGGTCTTTTATCTACCTTTTTAAATTTTACATGATAAATTGAAGGTTCAACTTGTTTTTTTGAAGGTATGTGGGAGTATCTGGCTTAAACTTATAAGCATGAAGCAGGTCCAGAGGTGCTTTAGATACGCACCCTTTCAACTTCAAAGTAGTAATGTAAGCTTCTGCTTACAACCATGTGGGACGTGTTTAGCTCTGGGCACATTTCACTATATAACCTATATATGGCCAATGAGAAAGACCTACTTCTTTACATAACCTATTTTACCCTTATAGAAAGAGTTTAAATTCCTATGAGTAATGAGAATTGCATATTTTCAAAGACCATTTTAAAATGGAAGATTGATTGAAAGAAATTATTAAAATTCCTTTGCTTACTTCATATTCTTTTGCTTCTGTATTAGGCATCTCTCATTCTGACTTGCAAGCATTAAGTAATTTTTGGCTTTTTTCCTAAGTTTTGAAGAAAGAAGTTTTACAGTGTTTTCCCATTTCTCAGTATTGTTGGTTCCTTCTACATTTGTATGGGATGAGCTTTGATTCTGACCATGAAGACACAGAAATCAAATAATTCAGGAGGACCTGAAAGGGCAGAGGCCAACAAACCACAGCTTAGTGTAAAACAGTTTCATGGTATCATAGCTGCCCTGGAATCCAAATGTGGCCAGCAGTTAGTACAGGAATCAGTGAGCTGTACTGCTCTAGCAAGGCAATACTGCATAAATAAGCATGAACTTGTCTCTGCAGGTTAACTTTTATAAACTTCTGTATATGCTTTGTAGTAATATTCACCAGAACTTTGAACTGTATTTTTGTTCGTTTGTTTGTGTGCTTGTTTTTTAAATAATCAAGACAAAAGAGAGGGAAAAAATTACTTTGGCTCCCAACATTGTCATAATCGGACACTAACTTAGTTACATAATGGGTGCTGTCATGGCAGACTTCTAAATAATAATAAATGTCACTATATTGGCTTCTTCTTCTTCATCTGAGTTCAGAATATACCAGGAACCATTTGTTTTATGATTTTTTGCAAAACAAATCTTTGGGGTTTGGAAATGCTTTGGTTCACAAAGAGTAGCAAGACTTTGTTTGCAAAGTTATCAGTTTTAGTAAGACTATCCAATCATCACATTGCTTGAAGAACTGTATTTCTCTTAATATTAATTTCTTTCTTCTACTTTAAGGTCTGATTGAAGAAATCAGCATATAAATATAAAATAGGTTTATAGTTTAAGCTTCCTGTCCTATTCTCTTTTTAAATTATTTAACTTTGAATCTTACTATTTATCAGTCACTAAAAAGTAAAGTATATTCACAGCTGTCACTAGCATTTCACATATCCCATAAAAAGAGATATTTTACTGTAATGAATTGGTTTCATATTCTGACTTTTATTTCACTAAAATTATGTGCTCAGTTTCTTCTAAAACCAGATTTTTAGTCCCTAAGCTTTTTCTATATGCTTAGCCTTGCAAAAACTTTTGCATGTCCTTCTCTTCATGCACTGCCTATAACAAAGGCTGAGTGGAAGTTTTGTCATTGAGTTCAGTGTGAATAGGAGAGGAAAAAAAGTAAATTTTTTACATTTTGATGCTAAATTTTCCACTTTCCTTGCCAGGTTTGAAGGCAATATTTACAATGAGACAATGTGATGACAATGTGTTGAATGCAAAATATTTTAATAATGAATTTCTGTTCCATGAATTTGCCTTCAGTGAAAGATGCTGCAGAGTTCAGTGAGTTCCTGGTTTGCTGAAAATCTTGAGAAAAAATGTGGAGTTCCTAAGAACTATAAATTCTCTTATTACAGGATGAAAGTAAGAGTTAATGAAGCACTGAAGAATTAACAATAAAAATCTAAAACTGAAGACAGAAGTTTTCTTAGATCCAAGTCTTTTCCATAGTTTTTATGAAATCATATCTGAAAATTTAGAACCATGAAAAATGTTCAAAGTTCCTACATTTACATGAAATCATAAAAAAAAAAAACAGAAATTTTTAACTTGGATATTGTATTTTGACCTACCATTTATCTGTCATTTGATATAGAATCATATGATATACATTCTTGCTCTTCTGTATTAGCACAATTTTAGTAAACAGAATTTCCATCATATTTATTTTCTCTACTGCATTTCTAAGGTCTTCCTAGTCATGACTGCATCTGATGAATACTGTTAAAAGTCATATGATTGATGAGTAAGTAAACCACGAAAAATTTGCATGGAATAATTCTTCAGGCTTCTTGAAAAGCATTCAATATGGAAGGCATTAATATTTTTTCATAGCTGAATTACAGTGCTTCAAAAGACTGAGCATTGAAACAGCCCTTGCAAATATTTAATCACATCAATTTGCTAAAACTAGACACACACCTCAGGCTCCCTTCATTCCTTCTACCAAAACCTTTGGTTTTTAGCATTTTCTTCTCATTTAACTGGAGTAAAAATAGTATACCTTGCCAAAACAAGTGTAATCATATGCTCTGCAAATAATTTTTTTTTTTTCTTCTGCCCTGAGCCTCAAACCTCATGGAAAGAAAATTAGAAAGTGATTTCATTGATTAGAAACCAATTCAAAATGGGATCTTTCATCATGCATATCCCCAAACTAAAACAGCTTTTCATGTCTTCCCAAGACTAAACATATGCTCACACACAAAGGAATAGAAACTTGGACCATGGTGGACAAGAGCACCACCTGGTGACGCCTTCCCTTTTGCTACCTTACCCTACTGCCTTGCACTGGGTCTGGTCTCCTCTGTTCATGCTAGCACAGAACACGAATCAGCAATTTTCAATATCCCCTTGGCTCTTCCATATCCTAATAAAAAATGCTTCTTCAGGTACCTTAACTTTCAGCTACACTTTCTCATCTTGAATCCTTGTTCTGAAATTACTGGGTTCTTCTTCCTCCCCATTTGGGAGCATTATACCATCTCGCAATGGTTTTTCAAATTTTCCAGAACTGAATTTACATGATCAGTACCATTTCTATTTTACAAAGAAAGTCAGGAAGCAATAATATGGATATGAAAGGAAGAAGGCGATTATATACAGACTACCTGTGAAAAAAAGCATTTCTGAAAAAGCATGTTTTAGACTACAAAATTCACAAGGACAAGATGATTTTAAAGAGAAATGTAGATCAAAAAAACCTCTTCTATCAAGCATGTTGATTTTTTTCACAAATTTTGCTCAAATCTAATAATTACTATGGCTGAAGATTGGACTGTGATTCAATTTACAGGTCTAAAGTTACTTATTTTTTCCTCTCTGTCTTTTTCTGGTAAAGATTCTTTACTGAGACATAATCCATAACTCTCTGAAGTCAACAGGATCCTTAATGGGCTTTGCATCATCCACTGATTTACTCAGGATTTGCCTAAAGGACATAACTTTAACTGTAATTATTTTCCTGTCATTAACAGTCAACTTAATTTAAATTCAAAATGTTCTAAAATGATTTTGTAAAAATGTTATCTTTAATTTTAAACAATGGAAAAGATTTTGATTAATTTTATGATTACAAGAACAAATTAGCATGAAAGTAGGCTAAAAATTGCGAACATGCTTTTGATGAAGAAAACTTCTGGGCTCCCTGCCAATTTTAAAAGAAAAGAGAGAGGTTCAAGGTAAAGGTGTTACTGTTTAGCTAGTGTCTCAGTCAGAATCTGGAAACAGAGACTCTTATGTTTTAAGATCTTACATATGCAAGAAGTCTTACTGAAATAAAGTGGGGTAAAAAATAAAACACTCAAAAAAAGGAGGTGTTTCTGTAGCAGGCAAAAATAAGATGCACATAGACAAAAATGAGCTGCAGCACTTTTCAAGGTTGGAACACTCTTGTATATATTGAAGTATATATAAGGTGCGATGATAAAATATATAGTGTAATTACACATAACATTTATTTATATGGTTATATATGCTACATTCATACTCTGTGTATGTTTTTATGTGTGCATACATATGTTTGAACACACAGATGCACACATTATGTACTTGGTATAAATTGTATACTGTGCATTTTTAATAGGCCTTAAAAAGAGTGTTGACAAGAAAAATTAACATAGGCACTAAATTAGCTTCAAGGCACCTCATATGTGTTTGGGTTTTTTTGTTTTGTTTTGTGGGGTTTTTGTTTTGGCTTGTTTGTTTTTCAGGAAAATACAGGTAGATAATAGTATAGTCTTTTGAAGAGAGTTGCATGGGGATCTACAAGCTTTTCAGGAAAAATATAGTAAAGGTCTTAGTTGTTTACAAGGAATAGACATCTCTAGTGGGTAGGAAGATATGTCACCCTTTAGATTAAGATGCTGTGAAGAAATACAGCTGTGTTCTCCTCCCATCAGAGCAGAGGGTGTCAGGCTCCTCTGATGGAACAATTCTGCACTAGAAAGGAAAGGAGGAAGCCTTTGTAATTACGGCCCTTTTCTATTAAATATTTATACAAAGTAAAAAAGTTTCAGTAGGCAAAAAAGAGGGACTCACAAGGATATATGGCTTGATAATCAGATCTTTTTCTGGGACTGGAAACTGAACAGCCTAATAAAAATCTTAGGCCCTTTTTGCTCAAGTTGTGCTCTACACATAACTGAGAAAATATTAGTGTAAATTTTTTAAAATTGTTTTTCAAAGTTAACCCATATGTTACAATTCTCCTGACAAAGTGGTTCATAGATTAAAAAGTGTTTATTGCATTTTTAATGCAACATATTAATTGAAGAATCAAATAGTCCTCCACTACATTTGACCAGGCAAATTCTTGAGACATGCTATGTAATTCATGCCCTTTAAGCCACAGTAAAATTTGCCATACAAAATATCTTTTTTTTTTTTTAATCAGCTTATTAAAATCCTATAACTGCTCAGAGGAAATTAGATTAAGCTACACAGCAATGCATATAGTGGCTATCTGGGTCTATAACTACTATCTCAGAAGAAAGGAGAGGCAAAATGCTTTTTAAAAATATACCTAATACTTGCAATGATCAATGAGCATCTACTACTTTTGGTAATTATAACAGTTATATGGTATTTTAATGTATATCCAATATTATTCTCAACAGAAAATGACCTAGAATTTACCAAACTATGTTAGGCGTGCTCTTTCTGCATCATAGTATTTGGAAATGTTGTTGAAATAACTTGTAACAGTATTAAACATAAAAAGTAATGAATGTAGAATTATTCTACCACAAAGCACTTGTAGCAAAACATGACAGTGATCCAATCTATTACCTCTTTTACCTGAAACTACAAGCAAGACTCTCCATTTATTATCCTTGATGATCCATTTGTGGCTGATTAATTGAATGGATTGCTGATAGGAATAATCTGTTAAAGGCTCTATGACTCAGAGACCTCCCAACCGGTTTGAACAAGAGAGGTACTTTGACATATAGTACCAAAATTAGGCCCCCAGGTTGTATAATAGATTCAAGATGTAACTTCTTAGTAACTTCAAAGAGCAGAACATTACATATGAGAAGTCCACAGCTTGTTCAGTTGGAGAACTGGCATTTCAAGAGAACCATTCCTTTCAGGTTGGTTTTCCCCGAAAGCTGATACAAAATGTGCAAACAAGGAAAACTCAGTTATAACAATATTCCATGTGAGACAGCTGGCAGAGATGGACAGATACTTTTAGGAACATGCTGTGTATGATCACAATATGAGTGTGTCTTATCTGCTGTACTTCCAGATCAAGAATTTGGTACTTTCTAAAATTTATGAGAAAGACTGCCTGTAACTTGTTTTTCCAGGACTGAGTGATATTTTATCCAGTGACTTTTCAGTTATTTGAACAATAGGAGATGAAACTTGACTTTTTGCAAGTGTAGTATGGTCCAACAAGTCACAATTTCATTGCACAATGAAAAAGGATCCCTTAATTTTCCTAAGTAAATATGGTACTCTGGGCCCTAAAGAGAAATTTCGAGTCACAATAATAAGCACCAGATAATAGTGAGAATGCTTGATGAAAATTGTTTCTAACCTTAGATTTTTGTATATACATCACTTGAATCACAATAGAATTGCTTCACCTGTTTCCTACATCATATTACTTCAAAAGAATTAAAACTATACTTTGCTGGCAGTGCTAGGCATGAAAGATCAGGCCTCACTCTATTTTCACATTACTGTAAACTAGGAGTAGCTTGTGAAACAATGCATTTACACTGCTATAAAGCTGATGTAAGTGGGATAAGCAATCAACAAGCTCAGCACCCCATATGAAAACGCTTGGTTCTCTTCCAATAAAAAGGTCATGCTTGAGAAGATGAGCTTAATCTTTAGATTATGTGGTAATGGACACTATAAAACCATAAAATGCTTTGCATAGACAGAATTCACAATGGCATAGTGACCGAGTTCCACACATTTGTGACTTCAACACTTGCCTGCTGCAACAATGTCTAAACTACCAACCTTGAAGGAGTTCCTATCGCTAAAGGAAAAATATTTTGTTGAACCTGTAGAAGCATCTTTACAATATAGATGCCTGGGTACTGTGAAGGTGGACAGGGTACAGAAACATAAGTAGAACCAGCTGCATTGCTGTGGAGTTCTATACTAGCTTAATGCTAAATGCTGAGTCAAACCTAGGTTAAAGAACTGTGGGGCCATGATACTCAGAAACATTCCCAAGACTAACCAATGAGACTGATGGTTCTTCAATCACCACAGTCTCTGATGAAATTCACAATATACTGCATGATAAATTTCTAACTGGAAAGAACAGGAATGAAGACAGAAAAGGACAGTGATACCTCAATCTGGATCTCAGTGGTATGTCTGAACTCCAGAGTAAACCACATTTTTCACTCTTTAGTTCAGCCAAACACACACAAGTAAATATAGAGGGGAAAAAAGCTACCTTTTATTTTACTCAAGCATACAAAGTACTGAGAAGTCATGGTGGACCATCTATGTAAGTGTGCATGCAGTTTCAGGATAGGACTCCCACTGAGAACAAAGGATGCACAGAATGAATGTCAGAAATGTTAATACTTTGTAGAATTAGTATTCTATATCAGGAATTTAAAAATATAGAAAGACAATAAAACAAAAATGGAAAAAGACCTAAAGAAAAAAATAATAAAAAGGAAGGAGATTTATTCTTTAGTAACTTCTGAATTTATGGCACAATATCAAAACTGGGATATTCTATGATTTAAGACACCCGCATTTCAGTAGCTAGCACGCTAAATTGACAGTTGTTCACAAAAACAGCTAAAACATATCTGTTGCTTTTACATGCACTGGTAAAAGAGAACTGGCACCATAAAATACTAAACCCCACAACTTTTTAGCTTTTCTGTCACATTTCAGTGCATTTAATATCCTCTGTCATATTATTTATGACTTCACAAAGAAACCAGTTATTTCCCATTATCTCTTCAATAAATAAGTAAAGCAGAGCATGCTGCAGCGCTACAATTCGTTAATGAGATGGCTACAAAGTCGTCACGGTACCTAGTCTCAGAAGCTTGCACAGCATATAACTATTAGAGTTCACCTCAGCCCTGAAGAGTAATTGCACTTTTTACACATTGATATGTTCCAGCCTGACGGCTGAGACACATATTTTGGAGTGGATTACATAAAGTAAGTAAACCTTTCCATGACACATTTAACATCTAAAAAACCCCCCAAATTCTAGCAGAGTTTTCAGTTTTCATTATCATTTCCACCATTTTATCATAAGAGAGTTGTCTTCTTTTCTGATAAGGAAAGCAGGTCAAAACTTTTACTTTGGATTTCATGTGGGAAAAATCCAACACTCCAGTCCACATTAGAATGAGTTATTTTAAAGTTATGAACAAATGACATAGAAATGTTAGATTATATACTGTAAAACATAACTATACTCCTCATCTAAAGCCTGCTGAAGAAAATGAAAGCCTTTCCATAAGCTCCTGCGGGCTTTGCTTCCAAACACAGATGCTGGTAGAAATAATTAACTTTTCCACCCATTTATCTATATTGCTGCTTAGAAAAAAAAATGCACAGGTTAAAAATGCTTCTCTTTTGATTAGATCAATAAGACTGTCACAAGTAAAAAGAAAGTAACATGAAATTATTTCTACATTTAGAAAGATGAAATACTTACCAGTATTTTTCAAATACAGCAATTTCCTGCTAGTTTCCTTTTTTATCTTAAGACATAGTATTCACGATGTATATTCTTTAGTTTTATTTGCTGTATATTCTCTCGCTTATTTCACTAGTTTGTAGTACAGTTTCAAAATATTCTTTTACATGTCTGGGGTTTTCTTCTAGCAATGTTTTATATCCCAGAATATAATTTCATCTGCATTTTCCACTTTTTATTAAATGCACTATCAAGGACAGAAGATTTATATGTTGTGTATTTTGTATATTTTCCCTCCTTCTATTCAATTAGCAGAAAAATATTTACCTGGGGCTCTTTAAAGATGTGTACAGAGGCTATTGTAATATAACCAAAATGCTTCAAGAGAATATAGGTACACAAATTTTTCAGAGATGACCTGTCCAATATATTCTGTGTCCTTTCTCCTGAGGAAGATACTTTCATTCTGTTTGAGTGAACAATGGCATTAGGAAAAAAGCATACTGGGGAAAGCAGCTTGCAAATGGAATAAGGAGAAGTTAAACTGAATTAGATCATCACACAGATGGGCCCCCAAATCTGAAGTAAAAAAACAAACAAACAAGCATTCCCAGCTCAGACATCATGGTCAGTTCAGTGTCCTGGAATGGGATTCAAATAGGAAGTGAAGACACTTTGGTATGTGCATGTAAGTTTTTACACAAGAGTTAATGTTGAAGCTCGTATCAAAGTCCTTGCAGTCAGTTCATCTAGAGGGTGATTTAGCTTACCTGAAAGAAGACACATATATTTGAACATCTCACCTAGGCTTGTATTTAGACACCCCTAAATTCTGTTCTCTTTTTTTTTTCCAAGTATGTGACACAAGAGGAACAGAGAAAAATAAGCATTATTTATATATGAACTAAGGAAAAAGAAATTTCTCAGTCAGAAAGGAAATCAGACATAAGATGACTGGTAAAATTCCTGGAAGAGTAAATGCCATTCAGAAAAACTTTTTTAATCAACAACCCATCTAAGGCAATAAGGATAAAGATAAGTGTTTATCCACAAAACTCATTTACACATACTCTATGATTACTGTTTAATAAACCATTTCCTTTCAAGAAACAGTTGTGAATATGCATAAAGTCACTCATGCAGTGCATCCATGCCAACAAAGCTGCAATGTTCTCTTAAATGGCATAAAGTCTAAGAATAAAACCTATTCTCCCTCAGCCCTTTCAGGATTTTTGGAGTATTGGCATTTGTGTCTCACATCAGAAAAAAATGAACTGCAGTTTTGTTTTTCATTAAACAAATTATTTAGCTAATGGTCATCGTGTATGGGAGAAACATAAGAAAGTGTGGGCCTTTTTACTGACAGTGATGGATTTTAATGTTTAAAGGAAAGCAAGCACAGAAGTGCATAAAATAGTCATTGTGCCATTGATGTATATGGGTCTTAGCCACGCATTCATTTTAACTGATCATTTGACAGAGTCTTGTTAGGGAACTGAGCGTTTCTTCCTTATGCCCATTGTATATATGAACTTATTCTAATATAGTTAAGAAGAACAATCCCAAAGTATAGGCAAAACTAACAGTTTAAAGGTCCTTTATACCAGCAAGACAAGAAGGAGGTACAATACATGGCACATTTTTCACAGACTATTTTAGTAAAGAGACAAACCAACAGATAAAACCTTTATTGCTCTAAATAACACTGCTATACCAGTCCAAAATTAGTTGCATCAGGCACTGGCTGTCATGTTCTCTAATGCTATTAATGTGTGATATCTTTTCAAGGTTGTCTGAAAGTTTCTTTGAGTTAACAAAACTTTGGTAAGCTAAGGAAAAAAAATATACCAACTTGTTCTCCTTTTAGTTGTAAGAAACTCTGAGCAAGTGTCCTGCGCCAGTGTTGATTATGACCAATTTTTGATTTGCTTGATGCAACATCCTCTCAGGTCAAATCCAAGTCTATAATTGATTTCCATGGGCTTTGGATCAAGTGAATAGCACTAAATCCTGCAAGGTATTCAGCACTCCCAGGTGCTGCAACATTTATTCATCTTCCATTAAAATGCTTATTAAGTTTAAGTGTTTTGAAGCTGACAGAACTTCTCATCACCTTGTAGATTATGACCTTTGATTACATAAATAGCTGAACAAAACAGAGATGTAAAAAATTAGTTTAAAGCAGCCGTGTTCATATTTTCACAGTTTTCAAGCTGTTGGACACTCTGAACCTTTGGCACTTAAGAATAGCTATCTTTTATCCATTGCCCAAGGTTTTTTAAAAGAATTTGGGAAAACGGTATAAACCAGTTTACTTACCTAATCTAAGCCTGATCCAACCCACAGTTAAATCAGTTCTGTTAACTGAGAATATGAGAGTGCAATATGTAGGACATTTAGTCCAATGACCTATCAGTGCCCAGAAGCAAATGAAATGGGCAGGACATAAGCAAAGACAAGAATAGAGTGATACTTCCCCCATTATACCTATTGCTTTCAGCAATCTGCAGCTTAAGGACTTCTAAAGGCAAATGTTGTATTGTTTGTAGTTGATATGAATTGCTGGATATTTCACCATTAATTATTCTAATTGTTTCTTCCAGACAAAAAAAAAAAAGAATGGAATAGTAATGGCTGGAATGTGACCTTTCATCATAAGATGAAACTGTTGTCTCATAGCATTGTTTCTGAAAAATATATTCCATTCCACACATGGATGAAAACTCAAAATTGCTTTGAACTGAAATCCCAAAAGCAATTCAGATCAAACAATCCAAATGTGTCATTTAATTTCAAACTTTCTTCTACATTTCTAATCAAAAATGAATAAAGAATAAGTGGCTTTCATTCATAGATTTTTGGGAAAAGGAAATTAATAAATTATGTTTTCCAGCTATATTTTGCTTTTATCAAAGACTTACTTCAGAATGAAAAGTGCAAAGATTCCCAAATAGATTTTCTATTACCTTACATGGCAAGAGCTCTTGATGTTTTATTGTGAAACTTCTAGAAGAAATATGAGATTGCTTTGGAAAAAAACTTAGATATTTAATGTATGTGAAAATCAGGTTTGTAACCTCCTGAGGAACCTGAACATACATAAGTCTATGGGACCTGACGAGATGCATCCCAGAGTTCTGAGTGAACTGGCAGATGTAGTCGCCAAGCAACTCTCAATAATATTTGAAAATTCATGGCAGTCAGGTGATGTCCCTAGTGATTGAAAGAAGGGACATGCTACACCTATCTTTAAAAAGGATAGAAAGGAGGACCCTACAATCCCCACCATCAATACAAGGTGGGGGAAGAGGCAATAGAGAGCAGCCCTGTAGAAGAGGACTTGAGGGTGCTGGCAGATGAGAAGCTGGACATGAGCAGCCAGTGTGTGCTTGCAGCCCAGAAGGCCAATCACACCCTGAGCTACATCAAAAGAAGTGTGGCCAGCAGATAGAAAGAGGTCATTCTACCGCTCTGATCTGTTCTGGTCAGACCTCACCTGGAATACTGTGTCCAACTCTGCAGCCCTCAGCACAGGAAGGACATGGACCTGATGCAGTGGGTCCAGAGGAGGGCCACAAATGTGATCAGGGGGCTGGAGCACCCCTCCTACAAGGACAGGCTGAGGGAGCTGGGATTGTTCAGTCTGGAGAAGACAAAGCTCAGGGGAGACCTAATAGCCACCTTTCAGTGCCTGAAGGGAGCTTATAAAAAGCCTAGAGAGGGCCTGCTTACAAAGACCTGGAGTGAAAGGACGAGGGGCAATGGTTTTCAATTAGAAAGGAGTGGATTTAGATTGGAAATAAGGAGGAATTTCTTTACCACGAGAGTTGCCCCAGGAAGTGGTTGAGGCCCCACCCCTGGAGACATTCAAGGTGGGGCTTGACAGAGCTCTGAGCAACCTGCTCTAGTTGAGGATGTCCCTGCTCTCAGCAAGTGGGTTGGACTCGATGACCTCTAGAGGTCCCGTCCAACAGAGACATTTCTGTTTTCTATGTTAATTGAACATATTCACCTTATCTTGATATTCTCTTAGATATTATCCGACTGAAAAAGTTCTTGGTACTTTCTATAATTCTCTGATCAAATTCAGTAAAAAATCAGTAAATAAGTTGACAATTCTTATACAGTAGTAGCAAAAACTTGTGAGCAGATATACTGCTCTTCTTCCTCACACCATAAACCTGACTGCGAGACCACGGTACATGGTAGAGTTAGTGATCCATGTAACAGTGAAACTGAGTAAGCATAGTAGACCTGTGCTGCATGTCTGGTCTTCAAGATGGGCTGTGCTGCATACCTTGTCCACAGGATAAAACTGAACAGACTATTTTAATAGAGGAGCCTGCAGGCAACTCAGTACTGTGTGGCCTTGCCTTCATCTAAAAGTGCAGTACGAAGTACTCATGAGAACATCATTTATGAACAGAGTTGGTTTATAAAAATAAATAATTAAATACAATTTAAAATATCATGTAATAGCAAAAAAAAAAAAAAAAAAGAAAGAAAAAAAAGAGTCTTTGCACAGACATGGTGTGTGCAGTGTGCTGTGGGAAAACCCATCCAATACTACATGAATGCACCATTCCCAGCATCTGAAGGGACATAAGATTTACTATCTATCTATCTATCTATCTATAATCCTCTTTTACTCTGTTTTACTAAAGCAGCTATTTTATTAAGGCATTTGTTGTTGGGTCTTTCTTGTCAAGATCCAGAAAGAATCATGCACTATCTCCCTCTCACTTCATATCCCACCCCAGCACCAAACATCAGCCACTATCATGCTGTTCTCATGCTGTTCTCATGACTAGTGATTCAGATCCCTAACATTGTCTATTTCTCTCTAGGAAACTAATGAGGCAAATAATTTCTCTTCAGACATGTTGCATGTGTCCCCGTTCTCAGTGGACAGTGGACAAGTGGTTAGCACATTAAAAATATCACTTCAAGTCTCAGAAGTATGTAAATAAACCTGTCTTCATACAAGGACTTGTTCCAAGTACAACCCAGAATTAAGAAAGTTTAAGAAAAAGCCTACATTCCCTCACATCAAAATTACCCTTCTTCAAGCTTGTAAAAAGCATATACCTGAACAACAGATGGGAAGAGGACTATTTTTTAAATAAGATTAATTCAAAATTAATTTCCCCAAATTATAATATAATTTCTATAGTGGTGCAGTGGTGCAGGATAGCACTTTTGCTTTAGAACTTGTTTGGAAGCTTATGATAAAGATGTCCAATTGAGGGGAAAAAAAGATGAAATATTATTTATTCTGAAGATTATTCATATCTTTTTTTTTAAAAAAAGGGTTTAATATGCCATTTAATGTATAAAGAAACATAATTTCATGAAATTTTACACAGAAGAGAAACATACTGAAGGAAATGTGGCTATTTCACACTAGTATAGGACTGTACTACCTGGCAAATTTGAGATTTGCTGCTCTGGAAAAGCAGTACATGAAGATGAACTAAAATGAGTTAAACCAAATCATTGTTGATAACAGGATTTCATACTAAATTACAGAATTGCCTCACCAGAGAGATTGGTATGATTCGCAGAGAACTGGACAAAGTTCAGAAGCTAAATGAGAAAGCCATAAACTCTGAAGCAGTTTAGACCATAATCCTCTCTCATGGTCCTCAAGCTTCCTCAGTGCTCCAGTCTGGATGCAGCTTTAAAGAAAATGGTAGTTTTTAAATTTAATTAAATATTAAAATGAATACTTCAATAAGAAGTGTCCCCACTGAAATTTATTTTAGTGTGCCTCTAAGATTTTCGGTCTGCTTCAGGGCTATGCACTGGCAATGCCTAACTGCAGTCTAGAGCTCTGACACTTCCTGAAAGACACTAGAATGATGGCATTGGGGAATATGCCTGACACCTCTCCAATGGGGCACTTAAAAAACGGACAGTGCTGAAACAGTTGACAAGACCAACATGTGAACCAGTCTTTTGGTTTCTCATTCAGAAGAACCAGAACAGTTTGCAACCCTTTGAAGTTAAGGTTTTCAAACTCTCCACATCTTAATTCAAAAGCATTCCTATTTGAAGAATTACTTCTTTCCTGCAGACAATTACACTGAGTAGTTAAATGTTTCTTTCAGTTTTCTAGAGGCTTCTTCTAAATCAGCAGACATTAAAACTCCTTTTTTTTTTTTTTCCAAATTTTAATTTTTTTGATTGTGTTGCTTGAAAAAGGAAAAAAAAATGGCAAAAGCACTGAAGTGACCTTGAGGGTTACCCACAACAAGAATATATTGAGTTTAAATTGCATTTTTGATAAAGTGAGATTTGTCATAAAATTCCAAACGTGCTTTGCTGTAACCTTTGAAAGGAATATGTTATGGTCTTTCAATGTTATATAACTGGGGACAAGGAGACTAGGCCAAGTCACCTAGGCATGGAGGCTGGGAATTTTCTCATCCATTTCACTCGGTATTTAAATATTTAAGTCTCTGCTAATCATAATAAATTTAATCTAGACTCAATGCAGAGGAATGAGCACCTCCCATAGCTGCCTGCTTCTCTTCATTACCTCCTAAGTAAGACAAGGATGACTAGTTCAGAAGGATTTAACTTTTGGAGGAGTAAGTTAAAGCTTATAAATACTTCCCAGAGATGGTGAGCAACTGGCAGAGAAATAAGTTTGTATTCCACCTCCAGATCCTTCTATAATAACTCCGTTGTACAGTATGTCCTGATTGTCTCCTTTAAAAAACAGGATGTCCTACTTGTCTCCTTTAAAAGAGTTGTACATCCTGATTGTCTTCTTTAAAATCCCACACACCTAAGGTACGATTTGCAAATTCTATAGCTACATTCTTCCACAAAAACATAGGGACTGGGAAAAGAACTGTATGCAGACAATATGAAAGGCTTATTTAATGAAACCTTTTTCTGTATTTGGATTTGTTTGCTTTGAAAACAAAGGCACCTCTGAATATACCAAGTGAGGTGGAAAATAGGTATCAGAAAGTTTATTAAGACAGAAGAAATACCATTGACACTGAAGAGATGAACCAACCTGTTTTCTGCCTTTTGGTTATGAGTAGCTTTCAAATCCGCTTACATGGATACAAATCCATAGTTCAAAGCATTGTCCTGCCCAGCATTCCACATCATCTAGCACTTTTTTCCTGTAATTATTTAATTTCTTGATGTACAAAGACATAGCATATATAGCACACAAAAAGTGGTGGCTACATACAGAAATAGAGAAAGCCCACGTACCTTGAGGAAAAGTGTTGCAAAACCCGTAACTTCTTTCCTACTGCATGGCCAAACCCATTGTAAATCCATGCCATGGATCACTGCCTAACAGGCATGAGCTGTACTCATGGTGTAAAAAGGGCTCAGGGCAGACAGTGGTCAGAAAACAGTTGCATCCAAAGGGATTTCTGCAATTCACTCCAGGCATTCTTTTCTGTCTCGTCCTAGAGACCTGAAACAAAAGTGGTTTGTATCTCCCCGTCCCGCAACTAGGTTTTTACCTTACTTGTGTGCATTGCTGCACAAAGGTATGTGTATCTTTAAATCACTGGTTGCGTGTGCCAGACACAACTAGTCAACTTCATCTGTGCCTGTCCCCAGAGGAGGAGAGAAGCTGTCACAGCTCTGCTGGTATGGCAAGAGGAGATGCTACCAGCATAAGTAGCAGCATTGCTTCTGCCATGAATGATTGAATGCATTAAATTTCAAAACTTTGGGCTTTGTAAGGAAAGAAATTCTGGGATAAATGGACAATAATGGTTGCAGTCTTTCAACAGCTACCATTTCTGCAATGTTCTGACTGACATGAGGTAAAGGAATAGAGGTGCCAGAAGTAGCATATGGCCCAAGAAGGACAGCATATGTATTACATATTACATGTTTTTTGATAAGGAACTTCCTTTATAATATTTGCCTCTAAAACTTAACACCTTTTGACACAGATTAACATCCTATAGGTTGATTACTGTGTTCACAAGCAAATCAGATAAAACTTTTTTTTATCTGATAAAAATCAGATAAACTAATTCACTTTCACTTGGAAAATGACTAATTGAGCTTGTCAAATCATTAAGCCAGTCAATGGATAGATTTACTCTAAATATCTGTCTGCAAGAAAGCTTCAATTTGTACTCTTTGAGGTTTTCCATCCAGGTGCCAAAAAGTTAAATACTAAGTAAATTCTCAATGACTGAGTCTGTATTTGGACATTTGCATTACAAAGTATACTTTTATGTAAACACATATTAAGAAAACACAAGAAATATCTGCACCTGTAACTTATCTAGCTCTCATTTAGTATGTGAGAACTGGTGTATATATGCTGTTGGTCTTGTTCTGCCTGTCCCTAGTGATTGACATCCATGTCCCAACATGGATTTGTTCAACTGGTGTAAACAAATGCAACAATAATCAAAGCTAATCAAGAAGCTTAGAATAGCTAAAAATTCTCAATTCCATAATTGACACAAGATATCATGGCATTTAAATTACAAAGCTGCTGTTAAAAAGAGTTGTTTCTACAGATTTTTTAGTACTGCTGTGCTTTCAATAGAAAGGCCACAATTCCTAACCTGTTATTTGCCAACAGTGAAGTGATCAGATATCCTAAAACAAAGAAGTATATACCTTCTTCACAGTCAGATTTGGAAAGTATCTTCAAGTTCTCTGCTTTTCATTCCTCTGTGAGAAGCAGAAGAGTTTGGGGACCAGCATGTTTCAGGTGTAATCCACCATGTCAAAGAGCATCAATTTTGTTCCTAAGCAACCCTGCACAGTGCAGTAGTTGCTGTCCATAGCTGATAAGGATGCTCAGGGAATTGTTAACTGGCTGCAAGTGAGAGAGATGAAAGTTGCAGAAAATGAAAGTAAGGCCACTTAACACAGTAATAAAATTCGTCTTTTGGGTTATAAAAAAAGGGGGAGAGGAAAAGTAACAACAATGAAAAGTTAAGGATCCCACTCACATTACATATGCTCTCACACAGAAGAAAAGCTTTTGGTTTATCTTGCTGAAAGAAGCAATGAGTTAGGATGCAGCAGACACTTCCATATTGGGAGCTATTATACAATGTTAAACTACAACTTTCACAACCTCACAGTCTGACTCTCAGCCATTTACAAGGAATGTCTGGATGGCCAAGCTTGCAAGTGATAACTTGAAAGACTGAATCAGCCAAAATATTTTGAGAATCTGCCAATACAATGCAAAAAAGACCTATGTCTCTGAACCCACATTTGGAGAAAGTTGAGGTTTGTCCTCAGAATATTTCTTTTCGTAAATAATAATTAATCAAAGTGAATGCATTGTTATAAAATTAGATCATTATAAGTACCTTTATGGAGTTCCACAGTTTTTTTTTTATACAAGATGATTTAAAGCTGTAGTGGAATGTATTTACTCTATTTTAACTTACTAAAGTACTCAGACTAATTAAATAAATTCCTAGAGGTTTATATTGTCTGTTATACCATAAGAAGTTTTATCTAAGGAAACTGAGTCTTCATTAATCAGACAAATTTATTTATGCAGATACAGATTTTATAACACTTTTGTTTTAAAGTTCATATTGCTGTAATAGTTCATATATTGAAAAACATATACAAATGTTCTTAATATTGGTGGATCTGCTTCATATGTTAATTTTTGCTATGAAGTTTTAGTGTGATAGTACAAAGCTGAGCTAGACACCATCTGGTTAAGAGTAAACTCACAAACCACAAGGTCTCCTCACAGAGAAAGAACTGTGATACAAGATGCTTGCCTCAAGAAAATAACTTTTTATACAACGAATCAGAAAAAATAAGGGAAATGTGTTTTACAGGTGTTTCATTTACAAACACAAATTAAGATACAATTCAACTACCAGAGTTATAGACCATGCTTAAAAAGCTTATAGTACTAAAAAAAAAAAGTCAAATGCAGGTAAAGTACTTCTCAAACCTCCCACTTAGGTCTACAAACAATCTATATTAAAAAAAAAAAACAACAAAACCAACATTCAGAGACAAAATAAAATATTTGTCAGCACACCAGGAAAGAGGATGAATCTGAAATGGTCAAAATTGAGAATTACAGTTTACTTTTTCTTACCACACATCAGCATCTTCACAAATTTGCTCTATATAAGCTAAATATGAGACATATTGAAACCAATAAATCCTCAGGCTGGATGTTTCTTTGAAAAATGTTATCTGCTACTTGACACTGGTTTATAATTTTGGACCTGGGTTCTAAAAGCATTTTCATTAATTTAACAATATCTGTGTGTCATAACTCATATTTCTTACATAAATTTTCACGCTGAACTGTTGGTTTGAAAAAAAAAAAGACAGAAAATTAGGATAAACAATGTATTTTCCCTTGCATTACTGTTTCAGTGATACTACTTTTTTTTTTCTTGAATTACTTATTCCACTTTCCTGAGAATACCATACACACAACATCTCCTTCTACAGTGTTATTTGAATATAGAGTATATCGCATTTTAACAAGACCTTAACTGTTGTAAGATCCACTTGATTTTGATAGAGGTACTACATACCTAGAGTCTCAGTAGAGTACTCTACTTATCCGAGCAGTTATTCTTGTGCACATAAAACTATGTTTTCTAAGGTGACTAGGCATCTACCTTCCCAGATAAATTCCCAGCATTCAGCTGTTCTCCTTTGTGATCCTAAGCGCCTAAGCCTCTTTTGAGAATTCAAGTTGGGTACCTATCTGTATCTCCAGATACCTAAATGCCTTTACAAATCTTCCTTGCAGTGTTCGACTCCTATAAACTAATAAACTCAGGAGATCTCTGTGTCTGTAAGACTTGAATTCACTGTTAAGCCAACCAGATCAAAGAAACTAGTAACATGGATGAAACTGAAAAAATGGGAATTAAATACAAAATACTGCTCCTAAATGCTTAATATATGCATAATTTGACTTTGTTCATATTAATAAAATGTTTGTATGCTTTTAGTCAACCTGCCATTTTCTATAACAGTGCAGGATCAAGCCTGAATTAAGTACATCTACACAATGGTTCCAAAGGCTTTTACCTTCAGAATGGAGAACTGTAGACAAGCGGGGAACAATTGAGAAGTGAAATATAAGAGAGGAAACTGTCTTTCTAAAAACACAAAGAACACAATTGCTTATATGAGTAATGTCTTTGTATCCTCAATATTTACACAGATAGCAGTCATTTAATGTTTTGCTAGCTTTTGTAAATACACTTAACTCTTACAATCTTAATTGACAGTAGTAGGAATTCTACTGGTAACTGGGTACATTAAGATATGCCGCCCAATAATGTGTGTATGCTGGTATGAGAAAAAGAGTGCAGTCTCATTTGTATTAAAATAGAGCAGAATCTTGTGATTTATTTTTCTTTATGGAAGCTAAAATATTCTAGGATGTATTGGTGATATTGCTCACTTGATCTTCATATGTGCTCACGTTGAAAACTGAGCCTTTGTAGGCTCAAATACCTGACTAAAAATCTGTATTGGGTATTTTTCTACAGAATATTTACACCTGTTGCAGTCAGGTGCTCTAGTCAAAAGCATCTCAATTCAGATTTATTTATGTCTAGCTAGTCTAGTGCTGAAAATGGAAATTTTTTTTGTCAAAACCAAGTCCACAAACTTTTTATTTAACTGGGGGATTATAAAATATTACCAGAGGCACGGGAAGATCAAAATCATATGGTTCAACAAAGAATAATAAGTAATGGTAAAATTTAGGCCACTAATTGAGACAGAGTTCAAAATCTAAGAACCTTTCCTTCCAGTAGCAGGCAGCAACATCGGAGTGAACAGGCAAATGCAGGCTATTTATACATGGCTCCATAGCTGGTGTTACCATAACAATTTTGGCTGTTTTGATAACAGGATGACCTATACCGCACCAGGTTTGCTGACACCTAATGGGAAACACTTTTCTCAAAAGGGGAAGAGAGTCTTTGCACAACAGGTTGCAGGGCTGACTGACAGGGCTTTAAACTAGATATGAAGGGGAAGGGGGATATATCCAGACTAGCTACAGATGGACATGAGTGTTGTATACCAGCACTTGTGGTGCAGCATGCTGACGTTTTGAAGAACCAGAAGGTCTTCCACCTCTCAAGGGCGAAAACTATACACTCAATCCCCTCTCTGAAATGCTTACGCACCAATGCACGCAGCATGGGGAATAAACAGGAGGAGCTGGAGATCTATGTTCAGTTGCAGGGCCATGATCTCATTGCAATTACTGAGACACAGTGGGATAGCTCGCATGACTGGAATGTTGTCATGGTCAGTTATGTACTTTTTAGGAAAGACAGACCAGCAAGGCAAGGCAGTGGACTTGTTCTTTATGTGCATGAGTGACTGGAATGCATTGAGCTCTACCCAGGGGGGTGAAGAATGTGTTGAAAGCTTCTGGGTGAGAATTAAGGGGCATGCAATTATAGGTGAAACTGCTGTGGGTGTCTACTACAGACCACCAAACCAGGAAGAGGATGTTGACAAGACCATCTACAGGCAGCTGAAAGTAGCCTCAAGATCACATACCCTGGTGAACATGGGTGACTTTAATCACCCTGATATTTGTTGGAAAGTCTACACAGTGAGGCATACTCAGTCCACAAGGCTCTTGCAATGCATCGATGGTAACTTCCTGATGCAGGAGTCAGAATTGCAAACATGAAAAGGAGCGCTGCTGGACCTTGTATTAATGAACAAAGAAGGTCTGGTAGGGCATGTGAAGGTTGGGGGCAGCCTTGGAGGTAGTGATCACAACATGGTAGAGATTAGTATCATACAAGGAAGAAGCAAGACAATAAGTAAGATTACATCCCTGGACTTCAGGAGGCTAACTTAGTCCTCCTCAAAGACCTACTTGGGGGAATCCCTTGGGCTAAGACTCTTGAAGGTAAGGGGCCCCAAGAGAGCTGGTTGCTATTCAAACAACACTTCCTCCAAGCTCAAGACAGGTGCATTCCTTTGAGTAAAAAATCAAGTAGAGAAGGCAGAAGACCAGCATGGATGAGCAAGATGCTTCTGAAAAGCCTTAAGTGGACGAATGAATCTCACAGCATGTGGAAAAAGGGACTGGTCTCTTGGGAGAACTACAGGAATACTGTCAGGGTATGTAGGGATGCAACAAGGAAGGCCAAGACCCCCTTGGAATTAACTCTGGCCAAGGAAGCAAAGGAGAACAAGGGCTTCTTCAAATACAGCAATGGTAAAAGGAAGACTACGGAAAATGTGGGCCCACGGCTGAATGATGCAGGACCCCTGGTGACAGAGGATGCAGAGAAGGTGGAGTTACTGAATGCCTTCTTGCTTCAGTCTTCACTACTAAGACCAGCCTTCCGGAACCCCTGACCCTGGAAGTAAGACTGAAAGCCTAGAAGGAAGAAGTCTCTCCCCTGGTTGATGAGGATTGGGCTAGAAATCACTTGCATAAACTGAACATACATGAGTGCTGAAGGAGCTGGCTGATGTTGTTGCTCTACCTTTCTCCATCATTTTTGAAAGATCATCAAGAACAGGAGAGGTCCTTGAGGACTGGAGGAAAGCCAATGTCACTCCAGTCTTCAAAAAGGGCAAGAAGGAAGACCCTGGTCATTACAGACCAGTCAGCCTTCCCTCTGTCCCTGGAAAAATAATGGAGCATCTTAATTCTGAAGATCATATCTCAGGACATGGAAGAAAAGGTTATCAACAGTAGCCAGCATGGATTTACTAAAAGGAAGTCATGTCTGACTACTCTGATAGCCTTCTATGATGGTGTGACTGAATGGGTAGATACAGGGGGAGCAATGAATGTTGTCTACCTTGACTTCAGCAATGCTTTTGATGCTGTCTCCCATAACATCCTTGTGGGTAAGCTCAGGAAGTGTGGGTTAGAAGAGCAGACAGTGAGATGGGTTCAGAACTGGCTGAACCACAGAGATCAGAGGGTTGTGATCAGTGGTGCAAATCCAGCTGGCAACCTATAAGTAGTGGTGTTCCCCAGGGGTCAGTTCTAGGTCCAGTCATTTAACATCTTCATCCATGACTGGGATGAAGGGATGGAAAGTACCCTCAGTAGTTTGCTGATGATACTAAAGTGGGAGGAGTGGCTGATGCACCAGAAGGCTGTGCAGCCATCCAGTGACATCTGGACAGACTGGATAGCTGGGGAAAGGCAAACGTAATGAAGTTCAACAAAGATAATTGTAGAGTCCCACACCTGGAAAGGAACCATGTACTGATGATATAGGTTAGGGGTAGATGCGCTGGAAAGCAGCTCCATGGAGAAGGTCCTGGTGGACAGTAAGTTATCCATGGGACAGCAATGTGCCCTTGTGGCGAAGAAGGCCAATGGCATCCTGGAGTGCATAAAGAAAAGTGTCCAGCAGGTTGAGGGAAGTTCTCCTCCCCCTCTGCTCTGCATTAGTGAGACCACATCTGGAGTACTGCGTTCAGTTCTGGTCTCCCCAGTTCAAGGGGGACAGGGAAATACTAGAGAGTCCAGTGGAGAGCTATGAGGATGACAAAGGGATCAGAATATCTCTTTTATGAGGAAAGGCTGAGAGACCTGGGGCTGTTTAGCCTGGAAAATAAGATCCTAAGAGGGGATCTTACTAACATGGACAAACATCTGAAGGGTGTGTGTCAAGTAGAAGGGGCCAGTCTCTTTTCAGTTGTGCCATGTGATAGGACAAGAGGTAATGGTAGCAAGGTGAAACAGAGGAAGTTCCCCCTCAACATGAGGAAAAACTTCTTCACTGTGAGAGTGACAGAGCCTGGAACAGTCTGCCCAGAGAGGTTGTGGAGTCTCCTTCTCTAGAGACTTTCAAGAGTCACCTGGATCAGTTCCTGTGTGGCCTGCTCTAGGTGTTCCTGCGTTGGTAGGGGGCTTGGACTTGATGAACTCCAGAGGTCCGTTCCAACCCCCAGTAATCTATGATTCTATGATTATTGTTCTGGGAAAAGTATCATAAAGCTATCATTTCAGAGCACTGTCTATGAACTTAAAACCCTTTCCTCCACTACATGAGCAATGCAGAAAAAATATGTCTTAAAGACTATGTCTTGCACAAAAATCTGTGCTCACATCTACTGCCTGAAAAACAATAGGCATAGAAATATACAGAATATTTTCCACCACTCTGTCAGCTCTGTTGTCAGGTAACTGATTAAACCTGATAAGGCTGAATCTAGAGTTTATTTCTATATTTCTAATTTATATGCCCTCTTTTGAACCATCTATCCTCTTAACACCTCCTGAATCAATTTTTTTTGCATCAGATTACCGTGATTCAAATTATGAACTGCTGCCAGTGGACTATAATAGCAAAAAAATCAAATAAATAGTAGTTTGTTAGACTTTCTTTCAAATGTCTGAAAAGTTGTCAACCTAGAGTTGCAATATGTTCTCAACTTATTTTGGATAACCATTTTATTTCTGTAGTATGTATAAGTTCCTACGTTCAGAAATACAGTTTCCATTTCCAGATGTTTTTTTGCATGGTAGCACTATTTCTAATACTGTATTCATAGATTTATATGGCTTTTATATTGCAAATTTTTCTTCTTAGACAGAGGCAAAATGATATGAGTCAAGTACAGATTGTCATCACTCACTTTGAACTTGTTGGGTTCGATCACAAGGATTTTACTAAAATCACAATATTCACTGAGGATTAGTTGAATGATAGGCCATAATTAATAGATCAGGCACCAGTCACAATTACTTTCTGAGTTAATTTGTTCTGCTGTACTAAATCAGCATATTTCTTTGCTATATTCTGGACCACACCAATTCCATAGTTCTTAGTTTTGATTCACAATAACCAGGAAATAAAAATCCATCTGTTTCCACCAAAGGAGAAAATAAATTAGATTCTGAGCAGAAAGATCTTTTTGTTAAGCATCACCTTCATACTCTTTGTAACTGAAGGAAGAAAATTTATCCTCAAGAAAAATGAGTGAGGTAAGCTGACTCCCGTTCCTCTAAGAGATCTTCGGGATTTTTTTTTAACAGGAAAGCTGTCCCTCAGTGCAACTAAGTAAGAATATAATGACTCCTGTTCTCTGTCAAGCCAACAACAGCCCAATACAGTTTGTATGATCTTTTATTAGAAAACAAACACTTTTTTTTACTGCCATCAAAATGACCCTTACTTTTCAGTATTTCAAATTCTCCCTGAAGCCCTTTTTGAAGGGCTAGTAATCTAGTAATATTCTAGTAATATGGGCTAGTAATCTAGTAATATGCTAATCTAGTAATATGCTTTGAAAGTGATTACACTACCCTTCCTCCCTCCTCTGTTATATAGTATTCTAACTATTCAGGCTAATTGTCTCTGCTGTGAAGAGAAAATAGACTGAGACACCAAACACGTGTAAAATACAAAATTCACTGGGTTGTATACAGGGATACAAAGTTAGAAAAGTGCTATTTGAAACAGGGCTGAAAATATCAAACACAAAAAAGAATGAATGAGCTAATACGTAGGTGCAAGATACAGAAATAATGCTCTAACTTCGGTAATATTTACCTTTGCAATATTCACCATAAGAGTATTTCCAAGCTTCTAATGGAATTGTTGACAAAACAGAGACTTCTAATTATGTGCCCTTTTGTCAGATTTTATTGAACTTGATTTTTTAATACAAGTTCTAAAGAGATGAATGTTTTCAAACTAGCACACAGAGATGATAATAAAGGCACTCAGAATGGTCAGAAAAGAAAAACAAGCTAATGTGTGTGGCATTTGGAAAAAAAAAAAAGTGATGCTGTGGATATTTGATGATACTCATAAGGAAAAAATCTATCACACAAAGGTCAGGAAAAAAACCTATTACAAGGAAAGATCAGGTCAAATGAATGACAATGAGGATGAATGAAATATTTGATCTAGTGGTGAAGGATAAATGAGGAATCTGGAACAAAGAAACAGAAAAAAAAAAGTCAGAAGAGTCTTAATATGAATGCTAAATTTGTCTTGAAGTAGGGAGGAAAGGTGCTAAGCCAGCAGACAAATCTCCAAACAGGAAGACTGTGGAAAGTGATAGTTTAAAAGACCCATACGAATGCAATACCTATGAAAAAGGAGAGAAGAAGGAAGAGAATAGAATGTGTAGGAAAACTAAATCCTGTGGTCAGTGTTTGAGGCTTTCTGTTGTCGCATCCAGTCACCTGTTTGATTATAAAGTGTTCAGGTAATTTGATGTAGATTAGGTGGGATTCCTCATACATTATAGGCTGTATCAACAAATAATGAAAACACCAGTTGTTTTAATTTTTCTGTAAGATATACCTCTAGTTTACACAATCACAGCAAATAAATGGTCTTGTGTTTAAGCTTCCCTTCATAGAACATTGTGCTCATCTACAAAAATACTGTATGACTTGACAGAGCTACCCAATGTAAAGCCTGTAAATATAGAAGTTTAATATAGCAGTGAGATTGCTTTAGAACTAGTCACAGAAGAGCACTTTATTCCTTATTTAAAGTGTGCTATCTTTATAAAGCAGAAACTATACTATAGCTCTGGCCAACTTGGGAACAAACATTATCCTTACACCATCAAAACCTTACCAGATACTCCAGTTCATTTGCTAGCTACTGACAGAGCAGAAGGAAAGTTATTAGCTTATCATGTTACAAGGCGACAGCAGAAAGTGACATAACTGTGTCATTATGTGTAGTCATTGGGTGTAGATGTTCACAAGCCCCCACGTAAGTCTGCCAGTCCCAATTCAAAAGGCGTCAGCTTTTTTCTTTGCCAAGTTTTCCACTACTTTGTTTCTTCATCTTTACACCCCTAACTTCTATGCATTTCATTGTTATCTTGAATCTCCACAAACTGCTTTGTGACTTCATTCAAACTTCTTCTCATGTCCCTTCTTGTCCATATTTTACTTTTGCTACAATTAATACTGATAAAACACTAATATGAAATTTTAAATGATACAGCTCAGTTTCTGGCAGAGTACATGCTGTTATTCTAGAGTCATCTTTCTCTCTCTCTCCTCTCTCTCTCTTCCAGACTTTTATTCTTTCTCGCTCTCTCTTTCTCTCTTTCTTTCCTCCTTTATTCCCTTTCTTTAATTTCTTTCATATGATATCTCTATGTACAACTATGTACTCTTTGAGTTAAGCAGTCAAGAACAGTTAATAGCTGAGATATCCTTGGAGGCTAAAATGTAGTAATATTTGAAGTCACCATCACTCTGAAGAAAAATGTAATCTATTTTTTTAAAGACACTTTAATTGCTCAGCAATCATGCAGAACTAAGAAATATAGCTCTACTTCCAAGATAGTAACTCTCCAAATTGCAAAGGTCGCTTACTCAATACCCTTGCTATCTAGCAAAATATGAGAATGACACCAAGACTCAAAAACTGAACATTATGTGAATCTATTATTCAGTATTAGCTTTCAAGTATTTTTGTAGTATTTCTCATAACCTGCTGTGTGCTACTGTGATTTAAAACATAAATACTTCATCTGGCTTTCTTGCTAAAAGAAAAAAGTTGTACATATACAGTCCATTTATGTAGCCCTAATTCAGCTAAATATGAAACTAAAAATGAATGGGAGTTCAGTACTAGTAAAGAGATGAGAAGCTTTAGCACAGAGCAAAGGTAGCAGTATTAATTACAATCAGCTTTCACTGACCCTTGCTGCTTCTCCTTGTAATTTCCCTCTCTTTGTGTGTAATTATTCCATCAACTAAAAGGGGTTCAAAGCTTTTACTATGTTAATTCTGTTTAAATTCTTAATATACATTTAGCATTTAAACACAATCTTTATATGTTTTTCATGATATTAAAAGGACATCATCTAGCTAATGCGTTGATTAAAGATTTCCCAGAAATTTGAGATGCTGTCATACCTGAACTTATTATCATATCTGACTTCTGAGGGTGAATCTTTGGATCTCTGTACAACCTTATCAAAACTTTCTCTGTACAGACAAACTCAAAAAAGTAGTCAAGCATAAGTGTCTTATTTTTAACTCTTTTTCTACCCTTTAGGACCTAAAAATTGCATGGCTGCATTCTTGAAAGTAGGTTCTTGGCTCTATTCAAAGAGATTTTTAATTATATTAAAATCTCAGTACTTTTGAGGATTTTACTCAGAATGGTACCTCAAAGTGTGCAAATATAAAATAACACTTGTTTTTTCTCTCTCTTTTTTTTTTTTATTTTATTTTTGTGAAAGAAACAAACAAATCATATCGATGACAGATAGCAGACCCACACCACAATTGCAAACTGGCCATAAATCTGAAGACAAAACTCTGTTCAGTACCATGGACAAGTACTGGCCAAATGTCCCTAAGAAAGAAAACCCACTTTCCTTACATAAAACATAGATTGGCTCCTGCTCTGTTATCATTTATAAGTTGATAGATTCTAAATACTGGTAAATTCTTAAGACCTATTTTTTTTGAAACCAGAACAGTTCTAATTAAAATATATGTAGCAAAAAAAGCATCAGCATCAGAAAACACAGGACTACAGAACTCCTTAGCACATATAACTTGTTCCTTCTGCTAACTTGTTCCTTCAGTTTGTCACTACCAGAAGAAAATGAAAGCCAAAAAAAAAACCCAGGAAAAAAATCCCCAAAGCTCTTGTCACTCCTTTTTAGCATAACTTGCCCTTACAAGTAGTATGAAATATTTACAATGCACTATATTTATCTTCATTTGTTATATCACGCTGAAGATAAAAGCTCTGTATAAAAAATGGTGGCATAAGACAGTCCCTTTATCTTTTTCAATATTTTGTATCTGCATTTCCCAATTAAATTATAATTGCACATAATAAATCAACATTTTCATAATAGTTTAATAATGCACTTTCATTTTGTTAAATTTAAAAGTTAACCATGTTTCATAAATCTCAACAGTCCCAACAAGATGTGGAAAAATGTTTGACTAATAAAATGACAGGCTTTTTCTTCAGGAAAGTGAGAAGGTTGCTATTTAATATCTGTAATTATTAAATAACTAGACACTTGCTAAGGTAGCAACAAATTTTCAGTTTCATCAATGATAGTCTACAGCTCAAAATTAAGAGCAGGGTAAAAAATCGTCTTCTTAAATTAGTCAACCTTCTAATTCCCTGTTATACTAACAGATAAATGCTTTTTACAATTTGGTGCACCGAATTGGTTGATACAATGTGACTCCAGTATTAGAGCCATTATAAAATAATATTACCTCTCAGATTTCCACTAAACTGCACTGGAGTCTAATGTCAACAATGGCATTTTTTTAACTTCTAATTCTCTGGACGAATTTATATTGCCATTAGAATTATGTTTTAAGACATATGCTTGATCTGTCATATGTCTCACACACCCTCAGGTCATTTTCAGAGTCTGTCACCTGTCAGTATAGTGTGACACTTGTAATTTACATGGTACAGGTCCATGGAAATCAAAGGAACATTATCCAGTGTCTTAAATAACATCAGGAATATATATTTTGTGAAGATTAAGGTATCTATACCTGGCTTATTTTAATTAAAACAAATCCCTTTGTAATACCAAACTCAATACCCAAGTCTACATCAATACATCACTTCAAACAAAATGGCAGATCCACATACTTTCGTGAATGATCAAATTATATGGTCTCACTTGGATTGTCCTCCTAATTATCACTACTCTAGCAACACTGTAACAATTCCAGTCAGCAAATGCATTACTTTATAAAAATCCACTGATAACTCATAGATAGTCTTAAAATACTACAATTTTACTATCCAAAGCCAGATAAATTGTTAGAGAAAATTACAAAGAACCCAAACAGCTTCATGATTTTTTATTTTTTGTTGTTGTTGTTTGCTTTTTCAGTTTATGTCCTGTTTTGAGGTTTGGGTTATTTTAACCTCAGCAACACTTTTAACTCACTTGCATGTGTAAAACATTTAGAAAGAAGTGATGAATTGTGTTCATAAAGTTCCGTAATAAAAACTCACCCTCGCATGTTTTCTGTCAACATTTTTTTAAGAACTGTATTTTCCATTCATGCCAATACACTTGTTGAAATGTTGGCTGTAACCAAATACCAGCTGCACTTACCCCAGTGTTGTCATGGTGACAATGGTGTACCAGAAGGCTGCAGGAATGCTGGTGAACTTGCTGGCTGACGAACCTTTCTCTGCATAGTACATGACTGTGGCAAAGATGATGATGGCCATAGTGAGTGAGAAGAGCAGGAAGCCTAACTCCGAGGCACAACTTTTCAGGGTATAGCCCAGGATGCGCAGCCCCTGTGAGTGGCGGGAAAACTTAAAGATCCTGAAGACACGAAAGACTCGTAGTGTCACAAAAGCCCCACTGACATCCTCATTATCTGTCATCACCAAGCCAATGTAATATGGCATGATGGCGACCACATCAATGATACTCATGACACTGCGCACGAATTTGTAGCGACTAGGGGCTGCCAGCAGACGTAGGAGATATTCAACTGTGAAGATCATGACACAGGCAGTATCCAGACAGAAGAAAGCCACAGCATAGCGCTCTCCACAGGGAAGCTCTTTGATGCGACCTGGGCTTACACCACAGGGCACCGTCTCCACCACATTGGCAATAACAGAGACGGCAATGAAGAAACCAGTGACATAGTAGAAGACCAGAGCCAGTGTACTGGTGTGTGGGTTTTCAAAGGCCCGCCACATCCTCTGCCGAGCTGTCATTGAGGGCAGGGAACTCTCAGTTGCATGATCCTGATCGGCATCATCCTGCAGGCGCTCAGCATTCTCACGACGGCGATCCTTGTATTCCTCATAACAGCAGTCGCCAATGATCTCAGGGATGATGCCAAAGAAGGCCAGCTCCTCATCGTAAGCTGAGATGCACTCCTGGCGTGGATAATGAAGCTTCCCGGTACGGTAGAAGTTGAGAATGTGACGGAAAATGTCAGGGTCCCGATCAAAAAAGTACTGCTGCGTCTCAGGGTGGTAGAAGAAGTCCCGCTCCGAACTGCCCAACAGAGTGTCAGGGTAGCGCTCTAAGGTGTCCAGCCATGTCTGGAACTGGATGCCACTCACATTCAGCACAATCAGAGAGTCCTGGCTTCGCTTCCTCTCTTGCCGTGGAGCAGCTGGCATAGGACCTGTGGCCACTGGCATCCATCCTATGGCTGCTGCCCTGGCAAAAGGCAACCAAGCTGCTACTCCTGCTGCCATGGTCCCAGACACCTACTACAGCTAAGGGAGTTGATCTAGAGACGGCTCTGATCCAGCCACTAAAACAGAGAGAGAAAAGAAAAATACAAAGGCTCACTTATTTTCCAGGCAACAGAACTCCTGAACATCATTGTAATTTTCAGTATCGACCAAAAATCTTTTTGCTTCTTTTTTGTTTTCTCCCCTTTTTCATCCCAGAATATCTTTTCTAGAGGCTGGTTAGCCAGTTAGGACAATGAATCAGGGCACTCAGAAATCATCGTATTCAAAGCAGCTGCTCTCTCTAGCAGACAGATCCTTTGGATACAAGGTCCATGCGAGGCTCCTGGAAGGAAGCTGTGGTCCAGAAAGCATGAACCCCAGGAGCCGGCTAGTAGCTCTGGTGCAGCGGTGCAGCCACCTGGAAGGAGATTTGCTTCCACGCGCGATGCAGCCTGTCCCCCCGCCCCTCCTCCGCTCCCCTCGGCTCCCCTCGGCCCCCCTCCGCTGCCCCCGGCTCCCCTCGGCTCCGGTCGGGGGGGGTTTCACTGGCTGCAGAACGCGATCAAAACTAAAATGTAGAGAAGACTCATTCTAAACAGAGTCCTGGTACAAGCTGTAGCAGATGG